>CAXAMN010006224.1:1525406-1552116 GCA_963970005.1 Durusdinium trenchii
CACTCATCATACGCCACTCATCAATACACCACTCATCATACACCACTTATCATACACCGCTCATCATACACCACTCATCATACACCACTCATCATACACCACTCATCATACACCACTTATCATACACCACTCATCGTACACCACTCATCATACACCACTCATCATACGCCACACATCATACACCACTCATCATACACCACTCATCATACACCACTCATCATCCAGTGAGCTCTAGTTTCAAGAGCTCTAGCTCCGGTTAGCTCCAGTTGCAAGAGCTCTAGCTCCAGGTAGCTCTAGTTTCAAGAGCTCTCCAGCTCCAGTTAGCTCTCCAGTTAGCTCTAGTTTCAGGAGCTCTAGCTCCAGTTTACGTGGCAGGCGCAGCACTTTGTGAACCTCCATGTGCAGATTTCGTGGCAGGCACAGCGCTTGTGAACCTCCACGCGCAGATTTCGTGGCAGGCGCAATACAAAATACGTTTTCGAGAGGTAGCGGACGCGCGAAATGCTGTGGTTTTCAATAGAAAGAAAGGCTCCGAAGCTGGCCAGTCAAGCTTTGCGGAACGATGTGTGCGAGACGGTCTCGGATCATTCTCGGATCATGGTCGGATCATGCTCGGAATCGTCCCTCCATTGTGATTAGATGTTTGAGTTTTTTCTTGAAGTGCAGATTTCGTGGCAGGCACAGTCTTTTGTGAACCTCCATGTGCTGATTTCGTGCCAGGCAAAGCACTTTGTGAACCTCCATGTGCAGATTTCGTGGCAGGCGCAGCGCTTTGTGAACTTCCATGTGCAGATTTCGTGGCAGGCACAGCGCTTTGTGAACCTCCATGTGCAGATTTCGTGGCAGGCGCAATACAAAATACGTTTTCGAGGGATAGCGGAGGCACGAAATGCTGTGGTTTTCAATAGACAGGGTGGCTCCGAAGCTGGCCAGTCAAGCTTTGCGGAACGATGTGTGCAAGACGGTCTCGGGTCATTCTCGGATCATGGTCGGATCATGCTCGGAATCGTCCCTCCATTGTGATTAGATGTTTGCGTTTTTTCTTGAAGTGCAGATTTCGTGGCAGGCGCAGCACTTTGTGAACCTCCATGTGCAGATTTCATGGCAGGCGCAGCACTTTGTGAACCTCCATGCGCAGATTTCGTGGCAGGTGCAGCGCTTTGTGAACCTCCATGTGCGGATTTCGAGGCAGGTGCAGCACTTTGTGAACCTCCATGTGCAGATTTCGTTGCAGGCACAGCACTTTGTGAACCTCCATGTGCAGATTTCATGGCAGGCGCAGCACTTTGTGAACCTCCATGCGCAGATTTCGTGGCAGGCACAGCACTTTGCGAGCCTCCATGTGCAGAGTTCGTGGCAGGCGCAGCACTTTGTGAACTTCCACGTGCAGATTTCGTGGCAGGCACAGCATCTGTGGAAACTGGTGACTTTGTAGTACAACTTTAGTATGCGGAGTATCTGGGGAGCTGGAAGATGAGAACTGGCGACTTTTTGGTACAACTTTAGTACGCGGAGCAATCTGTGGAGCTGGAAGCTGAGAACTGGCCAACTTTAGTACGCGGGGTATCTGGGGAGCTGGAAGCTGAGAACTGGCGACTTTGTAGTACAACTTTAGTACGCGGAGCAAGCCGTGGAGCTGGAAGCTGAGAACTGGCGACTTTGTAGTGCAACTTTAGTACGCGGCTGAGTCATCTCTATTCTGTATCTTGCAAAAATGCATGAACAACGTTTTTTCCTGCGAGACAGTTGACGGTGGTTGCTTCGCTTTCGCTCCAGTGGTCGGTTCCAACTTGTTTTGTAAAAGAACATCGCAGCTCGGCGAATCAGCCTGCCACAGGCCCATTTCCTATAGGTTTATTCTTTTGGAAACTTCCGCCGCCGGCTTGCCCGGAACTTTTTGTATAGTACTTGATAATCTCTAATATCAAGATATATATACATACAGTGTATGTTGTAACATACTATGTATGTCTTGGACAATTATGGGAACGCACTTTGGAAAGAAATGATCATACCTGGAAACAGGGTGCCAAGTATGGCACTGTAGCACTTAGTCACCAAACACAACGAGATGTTCTAAGTATGAAGTTGCTTTTCAAAAAAAACTTGCCCACACAAGGTGTGGTGACACCACCAGCGATGTGCCAACACCAAAAGATGTGAACGTATTCGTTTGTACGTGACTGTGGCCGTGTCTACTTGTGACAGCTTCTTGAGTACATGAGCTGTGATCTAAAGGGCGCTCTCCGCAGTGTATGCTCAACAGGCTGCAGCAAAGTGAAAAGCATGCAATCTTTTTCATGAAATGTAGCTGTTCCTTTTCCCCTATGTTCTACTGTAAGCGTGGTTTTTTTCTTTGTGCTAAGAGCAGAGTTTGGGCACGCTCAGCTCAAATCACAGGGTTGGAACTTTTTGCAACAAACGTGTCAAAAGTGAATGCCCCAAAACTCTGTGTGTTTAAGGCCCTTGTCAAAGACAATGATGAGTTTTGAACATGTAGGTTCCAGTTCTTTTTGCGGGGTGGTGCAGGTGACCACATGGAGCTGACAATGAAGGCGTCTAAGCTGCACAAACCTGACTGACTCAACTCAACGGTGACCGATTGAAATCATTTTTGGTGATAGCCTCACATCAGATTACTTGCGTGCAGGTTTGGCGTTGTGGTGGACGCATTGAGATAGTTCCTTGCTCCCGTGTGGGACACTTGTTCCGAGATCCAAGTCACAGGTGCAGGGTCATGGTGGAGTGAAAAACATAGAAGTAAACAAACCTAAGAGGAATGGCCTCCAACCTAAAACAGTATCATTTTTCATTCCTGTTGCACTACTTTTGCATCCATATTAAAGGCCTTCTCCTCACATTTCATCAACCTTGCAAGGCCTTACGATGTTGACGTTAACACGGTTGTCCACAACTACAAGCGATTGGCCGAGCTTTGGGCACAGGCCGGCGCAAGCACGTGCGCTTCAAGAGTGGATGACTTCTTGTTCAAAGCATTGCCCTCTTTCTTGTGACAGGACCACTTGGACTATTTCTACAAAATGAAACCTGAAGCTGTCCCAATGAAGCTTACTGGTATGGACAAGGTGATTGCCAACTACAATGAGTTGCGAGATCAACTGGGCTGCAAAGATTTGAAATGGTATTTGGAAAACGTTGATCACGAGATGGACTGGGAGAAAGATGTTATTTGTCATCCTCATGCACCTGCACGAGATCCTATCAGTTGTAAGGGGTCGCTAATACCAGGTCGCTGGACAGTCACCCAAACCATCCCTTTAGAGGAATACCTCAAGCGCAAAGAGGCAGTTGAAGCAAGGACGAGAAGAGATGACCTGTGACCAGTTGCAGAGAGGGACAATGTGCCTTCGCTGGTCTCGACATTGGAGATAAATCCTTTACCAGGACCTGGTCCTTTTGCGTCAAACAGAAGAAAAGGAAAAAAGGAGGAGACGAATGTGTCCTTGAGGGGGGCCTTACTTTCCCTGTTTCTATACTTTTTCCCGAAAGCACCGGCGAAGGGCGAAGGGTTCTCTGTGAAGAACAGCTGCCAACTTCAACTGTCCAACGATCATCACATCACAATCATTTGTATATCTATCTATCTATCTTTCTTTCTTTCTTTCACGACGTTTCTTTCTTTTGCGACGCCCTCAACTTCATGAGATTGCGTTGACACCTTAACCTCGATGAGGCGAGTCTGTACTTCACTTCACCACATATGGTCATCTGAAAAGCTTTGAAAGCTGCATTGACAGATCAGCAGTAGTCAGCTGAGCCTGTGCTACCTCATACATGCTGGTCCGTGGCCATGATTTCAGCACACTGTGCGGCTGCAAGCACAAATCTGGCCAGGAAGTAGCTCGCTTCACGAGCTGGCGCAACAAATCCTCACTCAGTGCACAAGTCCGGGTGGTGCGTCCGTTTGCAGGCGGTGTCAGCGTTGCCATCAACCTTTAAGTTGATGCGCCTGCTTTGACACACCTACATAATTAGATACAAGCGTTTGAAGACACCTACGCAACTACAACTTCGACGCCTTCCTGATCTTCTTAAGGTGGCGGGGTGGTCTGGCTGATGCTTACGCGACCCTTTGCAGAGGTCCTGTGTGTTGGATGCACGTGGTGATATGCAAATCAGTTTGTACCTGGGACGGCCCTCTGCGGAGATCGTGCGTGTCGAGTGCTCAAACGTGAGGTGAAACATGAATTGCTTGGCCGCGACCCCTTTGCAGGGATCTTGCCTTTGCGGGGATCGGGCGCGTCTAAGTCTCGTCGATTCAAGGTGACCTGGAAGCTGCCAAAGAGTGTAACTGTCATCGCGAGTTGAATGAAGGTGGAACTTACAGTTGCAGAGTGTAACCGTCACGCCGATTGTACCTCAGAACTGAGAACTTTATCGAGGGGGTTCTGGGAGCTGTGGGCTCAGAACTGACAACTTTGTAGCGCGGGAGCTGTGGCCTGAGAAGTGGCAACCTTGCAGCGCGCATGTAGTACAGGCAGCGGCTTCTGGGAGCTCTGGCCTGAGAACTGGCAACTTTGCAGTACAAAGTGCAAAGGTGACGCGGGAAGCAGCTGGGGTGTCGCTGGCGAGCGGCAAGCTTGGTGGCTCACCGTTGTATATCTAGCTTGTGGCGCACCGCGTGGTGAAATTGCGTCTGTCGCTGCGCCGCGCGGTTTTGCCGCGACGTCGGTGTCGGTGGAAAGGCTCCACGCCATTGGAGAACGAAAAGCGTGCGTAAGCCTGGCGTGTCGCTGGGGGTTATTGCTTGGCCTAGAAACTATAGTCAGTGAGACGCAGTGTGGCGAAATTGCGTCTGTGATGTCTCCGTGCCATGGGGAAACGAAAAGCGCACATGCGTAAACGCGGTTTGTCGCTGGCAAGCTTCTGTAGGAGAAAGAACAAGGGCGTCCGCGCCCGTTTCTGGCTGTTGGTTTGACACGCTCGTCTTGACGGCGGGACATTGGAAACAATATCATCGAGAATGGCGAGCTGCAGGTGGTTTGGTCTGATTGCCTGTGAACAGGGCCAGCCTTCTACCTGCGGCCACCCATGCGCCGCGGGATAAAAAGTATCAGAGTGTCTGGCTGTCAGGTGTTTTGCTGTCTCAGGATCATCGTCATGGCTCCTTTTCCACATCACCGTGATATTCTTCATCATCATCATCGTCATCATCGTCTTCACTGCTGGTGCTGGCTGTGGTGGTTGGTCGTGTTTTAATTCGACGTGCCGCCGCTGCGCGCGGCTACAGGCTAGAGCCGATGCTTCGAGTGCTCCAAAGATGCTTCGCGCTTCCGCTTGGAGCCCAGAGTTTCTCACTTGTAACCGTGTGAAACCAGTCCTTAGCTATTGCAAAAAATCGCAGGGATTTTTCAATCTGCGCTGGGCATTGAGTCCTTTCACTGCATGTTGAATGTCTCTTGCAGATTGCCCTGGCAACCCACTTCTTCTGAGCGCCTCACTGCTCGGCTTTCTGCTTACAGAATCCTACTGCTATTTGCTTACCTGCCTGCCTATCTATTTCTTAGTGTTAGTGCTCGCGGACTCATGCAGGCTTCTTTGCTGTTTGGTGTGAAGCGTCAAACACTTTGTTTTAGGTTTGGGTATGCAAACAAGACATTGAATTCTGACGTCATGCGCCCACGTCTGCCGCAGACTTTCCTTGCGCTCACCCATCCGGCGAGATGGAACCAAAGCTTGAAAGAAGTCAAGAAGGAGCTCTCTGTTTGTAGCTAAAATTTCCTTGGGGCGCTGTTCTCCCTTGCGTCAGACCTTGTCCTTCCAGCTGCCTATATATATTGTTCAGTACTTGTCAATGTTGAACCACGCTGAGCGAGCTCAAATGAAACGCACGCCTCAAGTCTGGTGACAAGAGAGTCTAGTTTGTGTAGTTACACTTGAGCCCAGGCCAAAGTATAGAATTAGAAGAAAGGCCAGTATGGCCGCTGGCTTTCGTTGCCTTGTCACTTAAGGACAGAGAGCCAGGAGCGTGTACCAGACTTGGAGCTGCTCATAGCGTGTCTGCAAGCAGTCGCCTTTCGGCTGCAAAGCGTGTGCAATTTGTTTTTGTTCTATTCATCTTTTTCGCCGAGGCTTGCGATGCCCCTTTGCAAGATGGGCTGCGACGCTGCTCAATCTGCGGCGCAGCGTTTGCCACACCGTTTGGCCTCTAAGTCTTGTTCGCGCTTTGCAAAGCAGTAGCTGCTGGTAGCTATAGGCTTTTGGAGACCAGACGCAAGGCTCCGTATGCGAGATCATCTCCGTGGTCGGCGCCATTGCGCCGCCATGACCTCAAGATGAACGGTCTGTAGCCCAATCTCCAAAACTTGTCGTTTGTTGAGCTCAGCGCGTTGTCAATTCACCAACCGTTGCCCTTCAAGCCTTCAGGAAAGCCGCTCGAAGTTTTGAAGGTTTCAACGGGCAGGGAGAGGCCCCCTCTACCTGTACTTCAGCGAGTCAGGTTCACCGTTGCTCAGAGCGTCTCGCCTCACCCGTGGAAGATACCCTGGGGCCGTTCGAGATGATGACGGACAGGTTCTCGAAGTTGTTGCGCGCTATGGATAGATGAAGACTCACCTATAAAGATGTTGGATTATTTATTTAATTATTCCAGGGGTCCTGTGGGTTCATGGAATAAGTTTTCAGAATATTTTTTTTGCGTAATAAACTTGGGCAGGGGTAGGTCAAGGGTCCCTTGGAATAATTTCAAAAAACCTATAACTAGAGGTATACAGATGTATACAGTGAATTGATGTGAATTGTCAGAAACATTGATTGGTCATGATTGGTCGACGCTGCCTCGAAGCTCTTTTAGCAGGGGAAGGCAAAAGGAGCACGGTGAAAACGTAGCAGATGATAGCGCTAGGTAGAATGATGTAGATTGAGGAGGGCATCAAAACGTGATTGCCAGAACGTACGTGTCAGGTGGCCTCAAGAATAATCATTACGTCGCCCATCCTTGGCATACTTTCGCTGACGCAGTAATGGCTAACTCAGCTAACTCAGCCTAACCTGTATACAATCTCCATATCCACCAGAAATAATTCCAGGGTGGTTCAGTTCTGGTAGGGCCTAGAATAATATCACCTCCCCTGTTGCTGTTTGCCTCAGCTTCTATACCCAACCATGTCTGCCACTATGCCTCACCAAAACCCATCACAAAATCCTTAAACCTCAAGCTTTCCCAAGCCATACCAGAAGACTTACTAATACGTTTTCATTCTGATCCCTATTTCCTGCGCGTGATAAAGTTATTCCAGGGGTGGTTCTGTTCTGGTGGGGGCCTGGAATAATATCACCTGCCCTGTCTGTCCCTGGAAAAAAACTTTCCGACCCTGGGTTCAAACACTAGTAGAGCTTGTGGTGTAGGTAGGGTTGGGAAGCTTGCTAATGTTTAATGTTTTGGGTTGGTTTCTTTTTTCCAGGGACCGACAGGGCATTCCAGGCACCCGCCAGAACAGAACCACCCCTGGAATAATTCTATCGCGCGCAGGAAATAGGGATCAGAATGAAAACGTATCAGTAAGTCTTCTGGTTTGGGTTGGGAAAGCTTGAGGTTTAAGGATTTTGCGATGGGTTTTGGGTGAGGCATAGTGGCAGACATGGCTAGGTATAGAGGCAAACAGGGGAGGGGATATTATTCAAGGCCCCTGCCAGAACTGAACCACTCCTGCAATAGTTTCTGGGGGTTATGGAGATTGTATACAGGATGGCAAAAGCTAGTAAGGCTTCTGGTCAGGGTTGGCTAACTCCTACATGCGGCCTCGCAGGGGGTTCTGTGGCGATACATCATTGATATTCATAAATTATTCCAGCAACTAAAGCAGTCCCAGAATAGTTTTCAGAAAACCATGCCGAGGGTAGTCAGAATAATTGCCAAACTATTCCTGGGGGGATTGAGAGGGGGGGCTACTGACTTTGTAGGAATGACTTTTGAACCGCGCTCTCAAGCATACAAGCGTAGTACATGGACTCGGCCATAGGTTTCCTCAAGGTTGCGCACCTTGGTTTAACCTCTCAGCTCTTTGGCCTCTCCAGTCCCGGCTTTGGCAGCTTGCTCGCAGCCTTTCTCCTCGCAGCCTTTCTACTTTTGCGCAGATCAGCATCATCTGTTCCCTTTGGTCGAGCCTCTTACCTCCGCTGCTTGGTCATGGATTGTCGATCCCAGCTCAGGCGAAAGGGTGGGTTTCTACTCTGCTCAGGAGGAGTTCGTTGATACTCCGCCGAGAACTGCCAAGACTCGCAAGGCTGCCGCCAAAGCCAAAGCAGCCGCTGTCATTGGAGAAGGAGGAGGAGCTTTGCGGCAGAGCCGAAGAAGGGGTCTACAGTAGCCAGTCTTGCTACAGCAATCCAGTCCTCACTGCCTCAGATCATGGAGGAGCTGAGGCATTTGAGACAAAAGACGGAGGACTTGGAGGGCCAATTCACTTCGGGCTCAAGCCGACCATCAGCATTACAACAGCCGCTTGGCAAATTAGCTATGCCTGGATCGTCTCCCACGCCACAGAGATTGAGTGGTTTGCTAGAGGAAGTTCTGCGATCAGAACGCCTTTGAAGCAGGGGATCCATGCATTGAGCGATCCTCCAGGCACTGCTGCTCAAGCTGCCGAGATGGAGGTCGAGAAGAACCCAGATCTGGCATTAGCAATCTTGGCTCAGTCCCAAGCCTTATCCACTTTGGTCAATCAGATGGCTTCGGGCGACCTCACCTTGGACAACAGCTCAGGGTTGGGCATGTCGATCAAAGGGGCACAAGGCAGGGCCAAACTACAACAGGAGCTTGCCCTTCACCGAGGTACGTTCTTCAAATCAGTGTTTTGCTCTATGGCACGGAGGATGCAACCGGCTCAGGCTGCAGACCTGAACCCTGCCGATCTTGGCAAAAGAGGGGTGGTGGCAACTCAGTATGTGGAGCGCTTCGGCGGTTTTGGCCGGCCCAGGGATCTGGGCCACATCATGTGGCAAGTGGCCATGATTTTGGATCATTTGCAGAACGAGAACATCGGTGCTGCAAAGGACGGGGTCGCCCTTCTGGCGGTCTGCTTGGAGCAAGCCGCATTGGATGGAGGCAGGCTGGAGGACATTTGGCCTCCTCCTGTCACTGCAGGAGGATCCCCCTGCAGGAGTCTTCGCAAATCGGAGTCTTGCAGGCTACTCTCGGGGAAAGGCCTTTGCGCCGTTGGCGAGCCTTTAGTTACTGACGGTGACTTCAAGGCTCGGCAAAGGCGCAGAGAGCGCTTCAGGTTTCAATTGCTTTTCTGCCAGCAGCTCAGAGTTTTCCATGTTTACTGATGCTGTGCCAAACGAACCCACCACACATGTTTCAGCAAACGGGGTGGAATTTGCTGCGCCTCCACCTGTCCTTAGCAGCACTAGTTCCGCGTGTCATAGTGGCTTTGCTGGCAACCAGCATGATCGCGATGGGCGCATTTTTCGACAGCATGTTGCTAGTCCCGCAGTTGCACGCGCAACAGTTTTTTCAACGCAGAGCGCTCGCAACCGCAAGAGGCGGGAGCGACGCCGCCAAAGAATCAGAGAGAAGCAAAACATGGATCTACCCGACCGCCACTAAGCAGCCTTATTGGCACATTTCGCAGCGCCATGGCATCCATGCTGATGGACCTTTTAGCAATGCTCTACGTGGATTCCACTGCCGTCGAGTGTACTGCATAAAGACAGGACCAGACCTGTCCCCTGCTTCGCTGAGCGCGCCCTACAAACCTGCGCGCGGATTTGGAGAAGGCGACGGGACCTCTCCATGGTCTTGGAACATTCTGTACAGCGCCATTGTTCGCTACGCATTGCAACGGCGCCGCGCCAATGCGGCACAAAGAGGTCTTCAATGCGGGATCCCCTGGCGCTGGAAAGAACATTTGGAGTTGAACTCCGGCTGGACTCGAAAAAACGACGACCGTGCATGCCACCAGACTCAAGTCGAAGTGACTCTCTTCGCCGCTTCGCGGACGACGCCGCATTGCTCGGGTCCAACTCTGAGCTTAAACACTGCCGATGACCGCGGCCCTTCGGGCCTCGATGTCTTTTCCACTGCGGTCTCCGAGTGGGGATCAAGGGAACATATGGCAAACGGGAACGGCGTACTTTCGGCAATGCCACTAATGTTTGCTTGGTTGGTGGCGGCGTCGTGCCTGAAGAGGCAGTGAAATGTTGGGCACAGGTTCGGCCAGCGCTCAAGAATACCAAATTGTCGTATAAGCAAAGGGGACGCCTCCTGATGGCGTTCCTGTATAGTGGTCTTGCGTATTCGCGCAAAACTCGTGTCACTCGACAACGGGACATAACCCGCACGCAGGCAGTTATGAACACTGCCTGTCGCTATCTTTGTCGCGCCAGGCTTTCCCAAATGCAAGCCCAACGGGTGAATCACAATGACCTGAGAGCCACAAGCTTCAAATCCCGCCAGTTCAAGCAGCTATGGAGCGTGAACAGATGCGATGGCTCGGGCATGTTTGTCGCACGACTCCTTTTTGCAAAAGCACCTACGCCAAGACCTTTGCGCGTGGCGCTATTGTCGTCGGCAACTTCCAACGGTTAGCCTCCTCGGATGGTGGCCGCATCTCGGCCGACCGTCGTAGTTTACCCGATGCTTGGATCACCTTGTGCCACCAACATGGTTTTGACGAGGCCACCGTCGAAGATGTGGCTCGCGACCGCGTATAACAACCTTTTGCCCAAGCACTCTTTGATGACCGACAGGCATCCCATCAGGCCTACAGCCCTGGCGTGACGAGTAGTGATGGATTCGTGAGGTGAGCGCCGCCCGCGCACATGCTCCAAACCGGATATGAGACGCCAGACTTTTTCCATATGAGAGGGACCTATCCCATCGCCCGGAAGGTGGCCGTGCACGGTCGCCAGCAGCCCATGAAAGGCGGCTCGAACTACGGTGGCAACGCCGTCGCGCAGCTAAGGCGCAGCCTCGACCTCAGCCAAAAGCCGTCCTGCGCCGCCCGGCTGCTGCCCCACCGCGGCAACCCAGACAAGTCCGGCGACGCCAGGAGAAAAAAGTGTATTACGCTGGCCACAGTCAAAAGCGAGTCACTGCCGAGGAGCGAGATGCTTGGGAACACCAGTGTGGGTTTCCTGGATGTGGACTAGTCGTGCCCTCAACATTCATAGGAGCAAAGCTAACAAACCTGGTGGCACACACACACTCAGCTGTAAACTACCCTTGTTTGATTCCTCTCTGTACTGACGTTGTTGGTGTATGTTTTCCTTAGAAGCTTCTGGACTGGATCATCTACATGATCGGAAAAAAGAGGATTAAGTCGGTGATGGTTGAGCCCGTCTGTACCACCTTCTCTCCTGCCGCTCATCCAGCGGTCAGATCTTACAAGACCCCTCTGGGCTATGGTCGCCGACTGCCAAAGACACTGAGAGGGAACACCATCGCCTTCCGCTGCTTGGCCACTGCCTTGGTGTGCTGCCTGCAGGAAGTCCCAGTACTAGTTGAACAGCCCAGACTTTCCAAGATGGCTTGGCTGTCGACTTGGCAATTCCTCCTGCACTACAAGCATGTTGAGGAGGCCATTGTTGCTTCATGCCAATTTGGATCCTCTCATCGAAGAATTCCGGCTCCTGGCTTTTCGGATCAACATGAAGAATGTGGAACGTCGCTGTCCAGGAGGTCAATGATCATGTCGTCATTGCAGGAAAGTATACGAAGCCCTCTGCTGAGTATGCGCCACCTCTTGCTGAGCATTTTGCCGAGCATTTCCACCGAGCACTACAAGATGGCTTCCTTGTGGAGAAAGAGGAGATGGCAATATCAGGCATTGAGTCACTTGTCGCAAATGATCTTCTGATGACATGGAGCTGGAGAGTCCAAGCCTCATGGAGATGGTCTTTTCCTGCCCACATCAACATTTTGGAGAGTGGAGCTTTTGTCACACTTCTAAAGAAGCTTGCTCTCGAAGGAGGAGGAAAGACGTTGGCAGCCCTACTTGACTCAAGGGTTGCAAAGGGAGCTAGGTAGGTCAAAGGGGAGATCTTCAGCTTATGCCTTTTTACAATCACTACTAGAGGGACTTATCGAGGATGTCTTGAAAAGCCGCCGCGATCCTCGAGACCCTCTGGCGGGCGACAGGTGGCATTCTCTCTTCAAAAGTCGCCACACAAACTTCTTGAAGATAGATCTCCATGACACGAGACGAAAGCCACCTGCCATGCCGCCTTCTTCAAACAGCTGCAACAAAAATGTTGCGCCGCGCGGGCGCAAAGAGGCCAAATCGTAGGGGGCCTGGTTCCCCAGTTTGACCGAGGGAAGGCCCAAAGACTTCTGGAGCATTTGAAACCTTCTTCTAAGGGTTCTGTGAAAGGCCAGAGTCTCTGGGTCGAAGGAACCCGACCAAACACAGCTGTCAAAAGCTGGACGACATCATCAGGGTCAATGCGAGCCGCCTGGTGGCGGGCTGCTGAGCCACGTGTTTTGGGGGCCCTGGTCTGCAGCAAGGCATATACTCGATGCCTGGGGCAGAGTCCATGGGGAGGATGATGTCTTTTCGAAGCGCAGCTAGGGTCTCGCCAACCCTCAACACTCCACACCAGGAGGGCGGCTTCGACCCCGGCCATCCCCGTAGGAGCGCCAACCCACTGAAACCCAAAACGACCGACAGCGGCGTCGCAGGGTGATGGGCGTGGGGCTCATCAGAGACCCACGCGAAGGCTAAGTCCCAGGCACCAACCAGGTTTTTCCTCAAAACCGGGCGTCGAGCACTAACAGCGTTTATGGTTTCGCTGTACCTGCCATAAGGCTTCCCAGATAGTACACCTGTTCGCCATACTCAACCCAAATCTCTGAAACATATTCAGCGTCGACCTCCCTCTGATCAAGGAGTTGAGGAAGGGTCATGCGCTGCTGCTCAATCAACCACTTTTCAAAAAAACTCCAGCAACTGCTCCCTGCGAGATCTCGTCTGAGGCCTCAACACTCGGTCCGCAATCAGAGCGTTTGCTGCCCGCCTTTCAGCCTTAGTGACTTCTTCTGAAAGCGCAGGGTGTAGCGGCGTGGCAAAAGCGCCCCGGCTAAAGCTACCGCGAACAAAACCCAAAAACATGGGCTCGACCGGCCCCCTATAGACCTGCTATCCATGAGAAGTCCATCAGGAGGAGAAGCGGAGGGGCAGCTAAGGATGGAGTGGCAGTAGACAGGATAGGACGGCAAAGAGAGGGAATGCCAAATCCAAAACCACGCTGCACACTGCATCCAATAGCGACGTAAGCCCAAGCAAATCCAGAAGATGGAAAGGGATAAGCAAAGGGTGCAAAGCAAGTCCATGAAATCCCAGAAAGTCCAAAGACAAGACTGACGGCCAAATCCAGGCCTCAGAAGTTAAGTCCATTGAGTCTGACACGGCGGAGGCTGATGGAATGATCAGAACAAGGAAGGTGAGTCGGATCCAATTTGCTGCAACTCGGGAAAAGCCTTCATGGAGTCGAAGTCATCGGCTGGGAGGTATAGTCCACCTGCAGGGAGTGGCGGCAAGTTTCGCGAAGGCTGTGATCTCTGGTAGGATCATCGGCAACATTCAAGCGAGTCGGAGCAAAGCCCAGTGAAGGGTAGAGCCCAAAAGCAACCTGAATCGCGGCAGCCGGCTTGAAGGTGAAAAGGCGAATTCCTGACTTTGTAGGAATGACTTTTGAACCGCGCTCTCAAGCATACTCCCACCCAAGCCCTCCCTGTCAGCAACCTGGGTCCAGTCATGCCGGCTGTCAACATGACACCTGGCCAGAGAGCCTACCGGCTTGAAGGTGAAAAGGCCGAATTCCTATATAATCCAAATCCTTAAAGATGGCGCCGCACGCGGCGTGGCCAAGTGAAAGGCAAGCGGCGCGCTTCAAGCAACCCATGGCCAAGCAGGGGAAAAGACGGCTTCAGCGTTGCTTCAAAACTTTTGTTGGATCGCGCTAGGTCGCGCCAGGTGCAATCGCCCCGGCAAGGATAGCTGGCCCAAAAGCCGCCTCTTTGTTTGTGCTCGAGGGAAAAGGTCCGTGCTGCCGCCCCTGATTTTTGATTTGCGCGCAGAGCTAAGCAGGCTCGCTGCAAGTTGTTGGCAGCAACCCAGCGCTGGCAGCGCTTTGAACCAGACGTCAAGCCCGCTCTGGGCCTTCATCGTATTGGGGCTACGGGCTACGGTGCCCGACTCGGTGATGGGAGCTTTGCCGACTGTAGAGGCTGTAGACTTTGACTGTGAGGTTGGAGTTATGGCGCCACGCTTGGAAGTTTGAGCAAGGGTCGTCCGACCGATGTCTTGCGTCGGTTCTGGAATGCCCTGGAAAGTATGGCTCCCAGAGAGAATTTGACGATAATCTGAAGCCGAGGCTTTTCGCCGATAATAGGGCCATAAATTACTTTGCAGGTGGTTGCGCTTGAACCACCTACTTCTGCTATCACTGAACACTTTCCTAGGAGCTGTCCCCATATATCTACCCACCTAGGTGGGTGTCTATACCACCTCCCCCCCTATCTTAACATGCTCTGTGGTTTATTATTTCTGACCCTCCCTACCCCCTAAATAATTCGGAGCTCAGGTGCACCTAAGAATAAAACGTAATCTATTTTGAGGTGGGTGGGAGGGAGGGTGGGCAGCTGGCAAGGGTTATATTGGTACACTAGGCGCCGCTGTTACCAATGCAAGGCGGCGTCCAGATGCAGCGCCCCCAAAAAGTTTTTCACCTGATCGTGTTTGTATATTAATCGGCCCTGCTTCCTGTTTTGCACAGCTGACACTTGCCATACAGAAGACTTGGAGACTTGGGGCGCAACACCAATAGGGCAAGCTGCGAGATGCGGCGAGCGTGGGCAAAGGCTGTTGCTGTGCGGTTTGCCCGTGATCGTGGTCTTGCAGGCTTGACTTGCTTGTATTCAGCAAGTCATGGGTGGCAACAGCCGCTTTTGAGTGAACTACCAAAGCCCGATGAGCAGGCCCGGTGGTCTGTGCCGGAAGTGAGGCGCACTGCTTTGCGTTTTTGGTGTGGTGTGTTATTTCAGATCGCCCGACCTGAACCTTCTTGTCGAAACGTGCTAGGGCAGGTGGACCCTAGATGATCTATAATTGTGTTGGATTGAGGCCGCCCAGATCTTCCAAGCCTATAGCACAGTGCCACTGTACTTGCCTTGTGTTTCGTGATGCGGGTTGGGGCTACTAACATGTGATATTCGATCAGGTCCCAATGCCGTCCGGAACCACCTGATGTGGCGCTCGTCCAACTGAAAAAATCACGGGTTGCCCACTCAGTGGATCTGTATACATATAAACATAAGTGTCAAAGTGGAGCGCACAAACCAAAAACAAACATGATGCTTTCAGTTTTTGCAGTGCACAGAAAGAACGTCAAATGGGCTAAATAATGTTTTCAAGTTCGCAGGTTTCTGCGAAAGCCGCGCGAACTGAGAAAAAACAATTTATGAGTGATTCGCTGCATGTTTGTTTCAATCACGAGAAAATGACAAGTGATCAGAAGGATGTGGTGACAAGGAGGCCAAAGCAAACGGGTTCTTTGAAACTTGGAGCAGGTGCTTGCAGAGATGAGACGTGTTTTTATGTGCCCGCGTTTGGAGTTTTATGCTCGGATTGGCGACACCTACCGCTGAAGTGACCACGACGCGTTAACCCAAGGTGCGAACGACTGTTGGGCGCAGCTGCGTTGTCACGCCCAGTGGCAGGCACGATAGGCCGGGGTAATCCAGCGGGAGGATTTCAATCAGCTGCTGAAAAAAACAAAGGGATGAAATTGTAGCTTTGTGATCGTCCAACAGGTTCGCCAGTTGCGCGATCTCCTTTTGTTGCGGTTCAAGGCTATGGCGAAAATGCCAAGCAAACATCGACTCGCTTGCATTTATGTTTTGACATGTGTTGAGTAGTTTTGTTGAACCTAGCCAGATGCTAAATCGGAAAGAGAAGCTTCGAAAGATGAGGTGCAATCATGGAGAGAGCAGTGTTTCCACCAACGGGATTGCCAGAATCTTCCAGAATGATTTGGCAAGGTGGAGCCGGCGCAACCTCCGCCCCCACCAGAGGCCAACGCAAAAGGGAGTTTTGCATTTAAGTCAGTGCATTTGTCAAACTGCTTGGAGGCACATCGGGAGCTAGCAGCCCTTTGTGTAAGCAGCGGCTACATACTGCGCTTTGATGGGTGCCTCGATTCTTCGGTTTTTGTTGGCAGAATCTTACGCAGACCTCCAATGGACATTGGCGCAGGTTTGAGTCCTTGCCAAGCGGTTTTCGTTGCGTGTTCCGTGTGGAGTCTGTGCCCTAGATGGACAGGATCGTGCTGAATGATGTAGCCTAGCCCGCACTGATGCGCTCAGGTTCAGACAGAACGGGCAAGCAGTGTCCAAGGCGCCGCGTTGGTCGTGGTGGTTTTCCCAGCCTCATTGTATGATCAATCCTCATGATGAGTCAAGTCTAGTTTGTCTCCTGGACATGCAGGTTTTTCGATCAAAGAGTCTGCAACTTAGCAGCTGACCAAGTCAACCAGTTTTGCATATGTCCAATGCTTTGGGTTTGAATTTGGTCTTTTGCCTGTGCTCGAATGTGCAAGGAGTACATGGATCCATTCGTGCTGCCCAAAATGACGCGGCTGCAGAGGCAACGTTTCTAAACCCGAACGAATGGTAACTGGCAGCATTGACATGGCACAGGCCTTGTCGGAGCTTCAGAATGACAGTCAGGCACACAGGAAAGTGAAAGTTGGACAAGTTGGGGGGCGAACGTGAAACCATCTTATGTATTCTTATGTGAAATTGCTCCCGCCGATCCCATGAGTGGTAGCCAAAGAGTGCTAGAGCTACCAGACACCCCCTGTATGTATGTATGTATGTATGTAGGTATGTAGGTGTGTAGTTGTGTAGGTATGTAGGTATGTAGGTATGTATGTATGTATGTAGGTTTTTTTTTCTAGAGTTGCTTATCTGGGCCTTTTGGCCGGTACAGGCTGGCCTTTTGCCTCAGGAGTGCCAGGGCCACTTCAGTTGGTCTTCGGCAGGAACCGTGGTGGTTCTGCTAGAAGTAGTCGACTGCTATGTCCGGGAGGTTGTCCTCTTCGGCTGTGTCACCGGGTTGGCTGGGTGTCATGGCCAGTGTTGACATGCCGTGAGTGAGGGCCTCCTGTTCTGCTTCCTCCAAGGCCGTGGGGAAGTGCAGCCGCTTGGGAGTAGGACCGGTGGTGGCTGCTGCAGCTGCGGGGAGAGACTCTGAGCTTTGGCTGCTTGACCTGTCTTGCTTCTTTTGAAAGAAGGTGCTAATGGGTGGTGTGTGTTTACCACCGGCTCCTCGACAGGGCTTGTGAAAGGCCTGTGTCGCAATGATGCGATGTTGCCCATCCAAGTTCCATTGAGTGCCACATTGTTTACATTTGACTCGCTCGCCCACTTGCCAGAGTGCATGGCTTGGGTGTCCATGGTGTTCAGCCTGATAGGCTTGGTTGATGCAGGTGCTGTGGATGAAGGTTTTGAATGCCTCTTCATTGACCCGCTTGTGGATGTTGAGGTTGCACACCACACACTTCAGGTAGCCAGTGGTTTCAGCCAGTTGGTGGTGGCCTGGCATAGGCTGCTCTGGTTGGTTGTCCAGCAGCGCCTTGATCTGCTGCATCCTGGTGAGTTTTCTGGGCAGTTGTTGCTCTGTGTCTGGTGAGTTGACTGCTTCATGGAACACCTTCTGAGGGCAGGTCTCGGCCAACCTGGTTTGCAAGATGTCAGCAGTAAGGCCTTGATGCATGCGCAGGCCACAGTTGCGGCATTGGTATCCGCTTCTTTGGTGTTGCTCCCAGTGGTGGTGCTCTTCGTCCCATGCCTGTCGACAGCGGTTGATGAGCTCCTTTTTGTATTGCTTCGTTTGCTTGCCTTGGTGCTTGGGAGCCTTTTGGTGCACATAGTGCTGGCTGTCAGCAAAGATTTTGCTGAGGCGTTGGACGGCATGCTCATAGATCAATTTGTGATCTTGGTCTAGGGTTTCCTGCCATTCCTCCTGTTTGCTGTCGTACAGGGTCTTGGCACGTTCCCAAGCTGCCAGTGCTGTTTCCCTTTGCCTTCGCCTTAGTTGCGGCTCATTGGCTGGTTGGTCCGGTGTCCTGGTGTTTTTGCTAATATAAAGCACCGTGACGCGTTTGAAGTCCTGGGGTGGTACTTCATTCAAGATGTCTTGGTAGGGGTGCCGTTGCTTTTCATGGTGCCAGGCTTCCCAGACGGATGCCAGCTGGACAATGACCTTGACATGGTCTGCCGTGTGGTGTGTGAGGGCTACCAATCCGGTGAGAATCGCCCGGACTTTGGTTTGTTCTCCGGTTGCTACCCCGGTGATGGATCCCAGCTTCTTGAGTTGTCCCAGAGCCATGTTGTGGGCACAAAGACCGAAGATCCACATCTGGCTGCGCTGGTCATAGGTGGAAGGAGTAGCATCCAGAGTGAATGCCCAGCCGCAGTGTTGTTGGAGCGGGATGACTTGCATGCCGGCCCAGCAGCCATGTCCCTGGAGTGGGTGTTGCTGAGTTCTTGCTTCTTGTGGTTCAAGAGGTATCCATCCATGGGCCCACAAGCGTTCTTCATCATGACTCGTAATGCGGTCCATCCACTCGGGTGGCATGGGTTCATGGTTTTGAGTTTTGTGCCATTTGCATAGCCAGAGTATGTGTTTTGCCGTGGCTGGGACTTGGCACTGCGGACAGTTCTTGATCTGGTGCGCATCTCTGTACTGCAATGCCGCCTGGACCCATGTGACTGGCCAGTCTGGCTGTGCGCCGCTGTTGAGCTTCACGAGTGAGGGTTCGCTCAATGGCCCACCATGGTTGCTGAAGGTGGAGCTCTTCTGCCAACATCAGCTTGGTTTCTGGCCGGTGCCAATGCAGCAGGTCTCGCGGTTGCCATCCCCATTCCAGGAGGTAGACAATCGTGGCTGCCAAGGGTCCTCGTACAGTGTACCATAGGTATTGTTTCTCCTGCAGCTGCTGTCTGGTCAGTTGCCACGCTTGTTCAAGAGTAGGCATTTGGTCAGGTGGCCATGCTTGGATGAGGTGATGGATGGCTCTTATGTGCTGTATGATGACCTGGTCAGCAGGGTCGATGTAGCGCTTGGCATGGATATCATAGATGACATCCAGAAGGCCGCCCGTGTGATGGCCCAAGTGCTTTGCCATGCTGTGTCTCAGTGCCGCTCGATATCGAGGTGCAAGGCCTTGACTTTCGACACCCCACAGAGCAACGGGTTGAATGCCTCCCCGATGGAGGCGCAGCCGGATTTTGAGGGCTGGGATTTTGAGGCTCCTCAACTTGATTTTCCTGCGGTGTGCTTTTTTGATGCGCTGCTTCATCACCGGGATCCTCCTCTTGCGGGCTGCCTGATGATCAATGCCTAAGTCTCTCATGACTGGCTCTATCTGGGGATCGTTGTCTGTGAGCAATGCCCTGAGCTCTCGTTCAGTGGCCTTGTCAGTGGTGACAAATGCTGTCTTCTTTGGATTGACTTGAAGACCTAGTTGCTGGAGCCTTGCATGGAGGTCTCGGTAGGCGTCCACAGAGGCTCTCGCTGCCTGGACTGGGGTTTTGCTGGCGGTGTCAAAACCCACATCGTCAACCCAACTGGAGAGGTGGATGTTGGGATGAGCCTGCTGCCATGGTTGGAGTGCTGGGGCGAGCACTGCCTTGGCCAGCAGTGGGGCCTGGGGGCATCCAGCTGGGACTCCATGGGTGACGGTGAAGAATGGCGTCATCTCCTGCTCCGCAACAATGGCCTTGGGGCCATGATAGACTTGCAAAGCCATTTCAAGCATCAGTGGAGGGTACTGCAAGTTCAGGGCTTCAGTCTGGAGTCGCTGAAGGTTGATGGTGTCGTAGAAAGTGGACATGTCCATAAGGCAGGTCACTCCAAATCGCCCAGTTGCACGATGCACCTCTTGTCGCAGTAGCCGTTCGAGGGCTACATGGAGCACTTGTGCCCCTGGACGGGCTCTGTCATGTTGCATGGTGGCTGGTAATTGTTTTTGCCAGTCATCAAGCAAGGGCTTTCGCAGGCGACACCATACCCTGTAGAGCAGGGATGTGAGTGTGATTGGCCGTTCTTTGGTCTCATTTTTTTGGGAGCATCACCACCATGTGCATCTGCTGTTGGGTGGGCAGCTGTACCTTGGTTTCCATCTCTTGGTAGAGCTTGAGAAGGGCCTTGACAGCCAGTGGGGGAGCCGTTCTGAGCAATTGTGCTGTCACTGCATCAGGGCCACAAGCTTTATCAGGCAGGTGGCGGAGCGCCCACGTGAGTTGGCTGAGAGTCAGAGGCTCTAGCTGCTGACCTTGCTGCTTGGCCAGTTCTTGGAGGGTAAGTCTTTCAGGTGGTTGATCTTCTTGCCTGATTTGCCAAAGCTTTCCCCAGTCTTGAAGTCTTTGTGTCATCCTCTCATCTGGTGGCAAGGTTCTGTATGGTCTTTCCCATGCCAGTTCGCTGCTGCGGAGGCTGCGGAACAGGCCCTTCAGGCCCTTGGTGTAGCCTTGTTGGAGCCATGCTTTGTATTGTAGATGGTTTTCATCATTGGCAGCCTGGTGGGCCAGCTGGAGCTGATGTTCAAGGGTGTGGCAGATGAGCGTGGCAGCATGGTCATCACGATACTGCCTCCAATGATGGCACGTATCAAGAAATTGACCCCAGGTGGGGGTTCCCACCCAGTGCTTGGGCACATCAGCTGTGGCTTGCATGAAGCCTTTGGTCAGTCCTCTGGCCTGCATTGTGGGTTGTTTGAGGGCCAGGTGGAAACGGGCCTTGAGTTGCTCCCAGAAGGCCGGTCTGCCTCTCTTCCAGGTGGTGACTGTGTGGCTGGGTGTCAGGGGTTTGTGGCATGCCCTGAGACTGGAGCCCCTGCCTTGTGGTGCCCAAGGGTGCTCCTGAAGGAGGTATTGCTCTGTGCATGAGAGCCGCTCTGTGCACGAGAGCCAGTCAGCCCATTGCTGTGCGGTGTCATTGGGCGGGTTGCCATAGAGGTCAAGCTCGTAGGCAGTGGACTTGTACGTGGTCCATGGCCGGAAGTCGATGTCCGGTGTGGCTGGTAGTGGTGGAAATTGCTGAATCTGCCTGTATTCTTTGGTGGCTTCTTCAATGTTGAAGTGATAGGTGAGGAGTGCATGTGGCCGCCAAGGAATGGCCCACTCAGTGGTGATTGAAGTGGTTCCTGACAAGCTGGTGTGGATCAGGGCATAGTCGATGACATTGCCTGAGAGCAGGCTGACATCTGGGGCCAAAACTTCAAAGTGGAACTTGGAAGGTAGCACCGTGCTGGCTATGGAGCCGGGACTGTTCTGCCAATCACCCAAGAGCACAAAAGGGTGATTTGTGGCCTGTACCAAAGCTAGCAACCTTGCAAGGATCGTGGCATTGACTTCACTCTGCAAGGTCTCTCCTGTCTTCAAGTAGGTTCCAGCCACCAGGATGGTGAGGTCAGTCGCTTGCCAAAGGAAAGCTTGAAATCCACAGCCCTGGTTGGAGTAGGCTTCAAGGCCGGTCAGGCCGCAGGAGACATCACCAAGGACTAGGATGCCGCCATGGGTGCCGGTGTTGCTTTCATTGGAATGGGCTGGAGTGCCAAATGCTGTGCGCCCTCTGATGGTGAAGTACTGGCAAGTCTGTTGGTGTTGCTGCGGATCCAGGTGTGTTTCAACGAGTATGTAGACTTCACTTTTTCGTGACCAGTACCAGTCCAGTACTTGACGGCCAAAGTGTGTGACATTTGCAAAATGCAGAATGTTGTGCTGCTGTTCCAGCCGTGGCCGCTTGTCTGGACTCGGATGGAGAGGCGGATCGAAGTCTGGCTCCTCTGGTGGAGGTAAGGACCGAAGCACCTGTTGGGTGGTCTTGAAAGTATCGACGTGCACCGCCCATACTTGAGTGACCTGGCTTGCGAGATGTGGAGTCAAATGCTCCAGGTGCATGGGTGGCTTTCCATCATCTGCTAGCCACATCAGGTCTCTGTAGATGAGGATGGCGAAGTAGTGGCCGGTGTTGTGACTGGGGCCCCGGTGACATATGAGGGCTGCTGGGACATACTCGGATGATGCCCTGGCAAACCCGTCCAGCGAGCGTGGGACCGTAAAGGTGCCGTAGGTGTTGAGTATTTTGCAGTGCTTGGTGGCTGTGTTGTCCACTATAGTATTCCTGGTGATGTGGCTCACCAGCAGTGGCTTGTCATCCATGAGGTATTGTCCCAATCCGGTGTTGGCCCATCCATTGAAGAGATCTTGCAGATTGGAGACCTCTGGCCAGTCATCTGGGAAGGGGATCAGGATGGGCAATTGGACGTGATCCGTGAGGTAGCCCCCTGGTTGGATCTCTGCAAAACGGTAGTGAAAGGCTCTGGACTGGGAGACATTCCACAAGGTGTTGACGAAGTGGTTGGCATCACCTTCCATGTTGAGGTCATGCCGTTTCCAGAGTGGTTGTAGGCCAGGTAGCTGTTGGATGTCGACGGCCTCCGCTAACTCCAGAGATTCCTGCACAGCCTCTTTGAGGTTTCCCCATGGCTGGGTATTGGTTTCCTGCAGCAAAGCGCAGGTCCAAGTGAAGGCTCTCCAGGGTGCATTGGCAAAGCACCTGGCGCTGGGATTCCCCACAGACATGGTGAGGTTCTGCAGGATGCATCATTCGGTAGTGGAGGCATACGATGGTTCCATCATGCCCTTGTGTTTGGTGGCCGCTTTCCTTGAAGTGCTCTTGCCTCCTCCCTGTATGCTGATTACTTCAGGCCCAGGTGCTCCCAGCAGCGGCCCATGGTGCGCAGCCGGAGGAGTGAACAAGTCAAAATTGTCAGACCTGGTTGATCCAGAATCTTGTTTAGTCTCACGTGGAACAAGAGTGGTATCCCTTGCGCTCTTGTTGTGAGTTCCCAAAGTCAAAGTTGGAAGTGACAGGTGTTTATGTGACTGCTCCCCTGCACATGTCACCTGTTGATCCCCTGCTGCTGAGTTTGAGGCAGCGCGGCAATGCCCGTGATCTGGTGCCCATTCAATGTCCTCCCAAGGTATTGGCACGTGTATACCTTGGAAGTTGCCATGTGCTGGTGCAGTGTTACCCACACTCCCCTCCCTGTGGTGGGGTGGGTGCATCTGTTTTCCGGCGCTTGCTTGGGTCATCAACGTCAGCGCCTGGCCTCTTAAGAAGACCGTGGAGCTGGGAACGCTGCTCAGCGGTCAGTTCAATGCCCAAGCTTGTGACGAAGGTCTCGACTGCCATAGGAATGGGCAAGTCAGGATCATTGGGCGCAAGTTCAGGAGGTGGCGGATTTTTATTGACCGCCTGCATGTACTGCTCTGAGAGGGTTTTGAGCTTGGTCTGCCCTTCCGCCAGCTTGCCTTGGTGCTCTTGCATCTCCTGAAGCATGGTGGCATATTGACTTTTGACCTGGTCAAGGCGGGTCTGTAGTTGTGCCTTCTTCATCGAGATCGTCTTGAGCTCGGTCACTTGTGTCTTCAATTTCTGGGCAAGGGCTTTCTCCGTGTCCGGTATCGGCTGTTGCATCTTGTTCACTACATCTTGAACTGCCTGGGGTAGCTCTTTGAGATGAGTTTGAAGTATGGCTTCAAGGCCAGGTTCCTCAGGTGGAGGTGGACCAAATCCCAAGTGTTGCAACTTGTTCTGAACATCTGTTGGGATGACATCCCAAGAGCTGGTCAGAAGGTCATTGGCTGTCTGGTTGGGCATGCTCTTCTTGAGTGGCTTTAGCTTGTGAAGCCCTGGAGGTTTCTCCAGTAACTCATGGCCTCCTCGATGCCAGCCTTCATGTGACCTGTTTGGTCGGCCCTGTCCTTTTCCTTTGCCAATGCCAGCCCGCGTGGAGGGCCACCAATTGCCACACTTGCGGCATCTGGTGTCTGGTCGAAGTTTGTCCTGCCAGATCCAATTGGAGCACTTTTGACACACCACATAAGGACGCTCACCCTTGAACACCTCTTTGGCGGTGATCGGAAGGATGTACTCAGTGCACACGTGGTGCGAGGGGTACCACACTAGCTGGATTTTTTTTGCGGGACCAGCTTGAACCTCTCACAGCTTGAGCCATGTATGTATGTAGGTATGTATGTATGTATGTAGGTATGTATGTATGTAGGTATGTATGTATGTAGGTATGTATGTATGTAGGTATGTAGGTGTGTAGGTCTGTAGGTATGTATGTATGTATTTTTTTTTCTGAAGGTGCAGTTTCGGTTAGGCCGTGGTGGCCGCGGTTCCGGCTCAGTGGCCTCAGGGTTTCACCGCCCACTCAGAAGTAGTCCACCATGACTTCTGGGTTGTGAGCCATGTCAACCTCTTCTTCCGCCTCTTCCGTCGAGGTGGCGCTTGGTTCATGAGTTGCTGGCTGCATCTCATCCGAAAATCTAAGCTTCTTGGGCATGGGAGGTGACAGTGCGTCTGAGCCTTTGGGGGCCGCTGCTTCAGAGTCAGCTGTTGGCTGGGTGTCATGGCCGGAGATGGGGCTAGTAGATGCCTTTGCCTTGCTGAGGGATCTCTCTGGTGGGGTTGTCCTGCCCTGAGGATTGGTCTGGCTGAAGAAGTGAGCCAGTGTTGGGGAGGTCGGTTTATGACCTTTGCATTCCCGTTGGAGCCCTTTTGTGAGTATCAATCGATCCTGAGCATCCAGGTGGGTGCGGAGTCCGCAGCCTTTGCATTGGATGCTCTTTCCAATCTGCCACAAAGTGTGGGTGTTGTGGGCTGCATGTGCTTGGCCAAAGGGTGCATCAATGCATGTGCTGTTCAAGAACTGATTGAACAGCTCCTCGTTGGCCCTTTTATGGATGGCTTGATTGCATTTGGTGCACTTCAGGTATCCTGTGGTTTCCTGAAGGTGATGAACATCCGGGGTGGTCGGATGTTCCTGCTGGAGCTGGAGCAAGGCTGCAATGCGGCTTGCTCGGGTGGGTTTCTTCCCAACTGCCCTGTCTGGTGGTAAATCAGGCTCAGGTGCGGGTGCTGTGAGTTGGTCGCAGTCCTCTTGAAGCCGTTCTTCAATCATAGCTGCCGTCAAGCCCTGGTGCACCCTCGTCTGGCAGGTGTGGCATTGATACCCGCTCCTGTGGGCCTTCCACTGGTGCTTACCGGGTTGCCATGGTTGCTGGCATTGAGCGATGAGGGTCCTTTTCCTTTGCTTGGTCTTGTGCGCTGTGGCTCTGCCTGGTTTGGTGTGGGGATAGTGCTCTTTGTCTTCATAGATTTTGGCCAACCGAGCTCCTGCATGCTTGTAGATCTCAAGGTGATCCTGATCTAGGATGCGCTGCCAAGCTTCTTTGTCCGGGTTGTGGATGCTGGTGGCCCTCTCCCATGCAGCCAGAGCGGCATCTCTCTGCCGTTGGCGTAAATGGGGTTCGCTTCCCGGTGCGTCTAGGGTTTTGTGGTTTTTGGGGACGTACAGGGGTGTGATCAGAGTAATGTATTCTGAAGGGTGCCCCTGAACGAGGTCGTGAAAGCCTTTTCTCTTGGCCGGGTTGGTCCAAGCTTCCCAGACGGAGCTGACCTGGACGATCACCCTGGTGGGTGTCTGGATGTATTGAGCCAGAGTTAGGAGCCCCTGGAAAATGGCCCTGGCCTTCGTTTGTGGGCCCCTTGCCATGCCCGTGATGGTGCCTTTCCGCTGCAGAGCTCCGAGGGAGTATCCATGAATGCAAAGTGCGTAGATCCAGGCCTGTGCTCGTTGGTCACCTGAAGTGGGAGTGGCATCAACGGTGACTGAGAGCCCTTGCCACGGTTGGAGCGGAAGTGGTTCAAGATGTATGTATGTATGTAGGTATGTAGGTATGTAGGTATGTATGTATGTAGGTATGTAGGTATGTAGGTATGTATGTATGTAGGTATGTAGGTGTGTAGGTATGTAGGTATGTATGTATGTAGGTATGTATGTATGTAGGTATTTATGTATGTAGGTGTGTAGGTATGTAGGTATGTATGTATGTAGGGATGTATGTATGTATGTATGTAGGTATGTAGGTGTGTAGGTATGTAGGTATGTATGTATGTATGTAGGTATGTAGGCATGTAGGCATGTATGTATGTATGTATGTAGGTATGTATGTAGGTATGTAGGTATGTATGTATGTAGGTTTGTATGTATGTATGTATGTATGCTGTATGTATGTAGGTGTGTAGGTGTGTAGGTGTGTAGGTATGTATGTATGTATGTAGGTATGTAGGTATGTATGTAGGTTTGTATGTAGGTATGTAGGTGTGTAGGTATGTAGGTAGGTAGGTATGTATGTATGTATGTCGGTATGTAGGTGTGTAGGTATGTAGGTATGTAGGTGTGTATTTATGTAGGTATGTAGGTATGTATGTATGTATGTAGGTGTGTAGGTGTGTAGGTGTGTAGGTATGTAGGTATGTAGGTATGTAGGTCTGTCGGTCTGTCGGTCTGTCGGTCTGTCGGTCTGTCGGTCGGTCGGTCGGTCTGTCTGTCTGTCTGTCTGCCTGTCTGCCTGTCTGCTTGTCTGCCTGTCTGCCTGTCTGCCTGTCTGCCTGTCTGCCTGTCTGCCTGTCTGTCTGCCTGTCTGCCTGTCTGCCTGTCTGCCTTTCTGCCTGTCTGCCTGTCTGCCTGTCTGCCTGTCTGCCTGTCTGTCTGTCGGTCTGTCTGTCTGTCGGCGAGGGAGTCGCTTCGGAACGCAAAAAATAGTTCGCTTCGGAACGCGGGAACGGTATCGCTTCGGAACGCGTGTCAGAGCTAGTAGGTTGAA
>CAXAMN010006225.1:0-95340 GCA_963970005.1 Durusdinium trenchii
GTGCCTTACTAGTAGTAACAAAGAAGCTATTAGTAATTTGAATTTAATTTAATAAGTAAAGTGCTAAAGTTTAGTTGAGCCCTTTCGAGCCAGTCCTTTCTGCAGTTTTCGGCCGGAAGGATTGCGCCCAAGGCGCCTCGCGGCTGTTAGAATTTCGACTTGGATTTATGGTGAAAAACCAGGTGTTGGGTATACAAACTGAAGTGCGAGCGAAGTTGAACAATTAGCTGAAAAGAGCAAACAAAGATCCCCAAAACCTCAACGTAGATAACGTAGCTGCTGGTAGCTGCTGTAGCTGGTTGCCAACTGCGCCGTCACCGTCCATGTCTCGCCCTCAGCACCGAGTCCGTCTCGAGCGGTTTGAACGGCGTCCGAATGGGTGCATGTGCGATGGCTTGAGTAAGATGGGGCAGATGAATCAACAATGGAATAACCCAAAGATAACTCCGCACGTATAATTTTAGTGCCTGGTTAGGGCGCGCCGCCAGCGAAAAAGCTGGACCATCCTAGTGGTTGTATGTGTCGACGGAGTTTGGAGAATGTTAGCTGGATTGGCATCGAGTGTCAGTGGGTGTCCAAGTGGAAGGAAAAGTCGTGATAGCTGGGAGGAGTGCAGTTGGTGGGTGGTGGACGGTTGTTGGCGGAATTTCTGCCGCAATTGTCGTAGGTGCAGGGTCGGTGTGGCGAACTGCTTGTGGATGTTGCCGTCGTCGCTCCGATCACAAGGCGTAAGAGAAGCGACGAACACAATGGACTTGTAACTGCTCTGTTTTCCACGAACGAAGGGTCTTCGGCCGGGGATCGAATTCAAGCGCCGAATTGCTGTGCGCACGGCCCCACTCTGCCCTCTCGTGCAGAAACCCTGCGCCACACATAACCAAGTTGAATCATTCGTGTCCATCGAAAGGGCCCATGCTTAATTTTGAATGGCAGCTGGGAAGCCGCGCATGAATTGATAGCAAATTTCCTGCATGAACTGGGAAGGATGTAAGGAATCAAACGCCCACCCAGGACAGAGCAAACGTTGCGGGCAGCGCCAGACATGTCAGTGCCTCAAAGAACATGTAGCAATTCCCAGCTAAGAGTTTTGAGTGCCTACGCAAAATCCCAGAATGCCAAACCGGGTGAATGTCTCCCGAACGCTTCAAAGGAAAAGCGGAACAAACCAATCAAAATCAACCCAAAAAACCAAACATGGGGAGGCGTCCGGTGGCTGCCAACATCAAACTCTAGGCCGGCAAACTCCGCAAACTGCCCTCACGTTTGCCAGAAAGTATCTTGGAAACCAAGGCCGCATTGGTCCGAGGGAGGCTGCCACGTCGGCGCGCCAGGCGAAACAATGTCTTCAACCGCTCACCATCTTCGCTACCCAAGTGGCTTTCCAGTTCCAACCACAAACGGCATCCCTTCACGCCTTCATAGCCTCCCATCCCAAAGCATGGAAGATAGCCATTTTCTCTGCCAGCTGCAAGGGCCTTTCATTTTCGTGGCATAGAGCTTCCACGGGAGCCGGCGCAGGTGCACCATCTTGACACTTGGAGAGCTATTCAAGGAGATCTTTTTTTCATTGCCTCGACTTGGCGCTCCATCTCTTGTTTGAGTTTGTCCCTTTCCGCTGCGGCTTCCCTGGCTGCTTTTTCTGCTTGGAGCATTTGCAATTCACTCTCCAGCCTGCTTGCACGGTCACTCTTTGCGCGGCGCGTTTTCTTGTCCTTTCTTCTGCTACGTCTGCGGGAAGACAGGGATGAGGAGGCAGAAGAAGAGCAGGAGTCACGCTTGCGGCCATGGGAGTCATCCCCATGTTTTCGACGGCGCTGTTCTCTCTGATGTTCATGTTTCCGTGACCCCTCACCTCTGTCCACTTCGATGCGGATCACCTGGGCATGTTGGGGTGACGTTTGGGAGCTCCTCCATTGCTGGGATGCCTGCCACTCCCATTGCCTTCCTTTCTGCTGCGGCCAACCCAAGGCTCCCACACTGGCAAAAATAGAGCAGGGCAAGAGCGCCGTAGAAGCCACGCCGCGTTGCAAATGCGAGCGCGCAGGGAAGCTTCTTTGCAAGCCTAAAGGACTTTAAGGCAGAGGGACCGGAAAGTGTGGGAACGCACAAAGGCCCTCAAAAGTTGGAGGTCATCAGCAAACGAATCTTTCCACGCGCTGAGAATTATCTATCTCAACAGCCTATAGCCGAATTTTTGCGTGGCCAAAGCAACCGGGAAAAGAATCGAGATCATTGTGTTTCTTGGCATGGTCCAAACCCAGCTGATGGTAACGAGCCAACCGACCCCACAAGAAAGCACGGATGCTACGCTGAGAAGTATCACAAGGTGGCGGAATAACATACGTTCTTCTTTTGACATCAACTTGCAATCGATAAAGGTCAAGGACAACATCAGCCACTGAAGTCGGCGGGACACAGGCGCCGCATCAAATGGCACAGAATACATGCAATGCGTCAGACCCACCAAACGACTGACACAAAACAGCTTGGAAATCAAAACCAAATCATCCATGTAACGCCGCGCCGCAATGGCAGATCCCCATTCAGGAACAGCGGCTGGCAAACCGAAATTAGACGGCCAACCTTGTACCCAAATATGCTTTTCCCAGCACTAGCTGCAATGCGGGACAGCAGCCCGCCAATGGGCAATGACAGCTGCAGACCCCAAGCTGCAGAATGGGACACACACACACACGCGCGCAGCCAAACGCATCAAGACGTCATGAAAAAGGAAGCAAATGGACTTAGAGGACCTGGCCTGCAGAGACCGCTTCGATTAACTGCCCGGCATCCGCGACTGCGCCATTGCTGAAAGGCTTACCATTTCCACACTTGCAGCACCAAACCTTCATGTTCAAGGGCGTGGCAATCAAGCAACAGATTACTAGTGGCATACTTCAAGCCTTCAAACTTCGAAACCATGGCCCCATTTCCGAAGGATGACGTCACACGCACGACCAGTCTCCAGCGATGTCGGAAAGGCCATCTACAGTATACAACAACTTTCCGGACACAGCTATGCCCGGGTTTGGCGCACAGATGTGCGCCAGAGCTATGCCATTTACTTTTGATGGTCCCATACGCATACGGGACCCACTCGCAAGCTAAGCCAGCGCCCAGCCAACTTTGCAAGTGGGAGGGCGCCAAAGTACGAAGCGCGCGCTGGATATGGACATTTGCTTCATGCACTGTCAAGCAAGACAACTTCCAAGTTTCGCAACAGACTGCGTAGCAAAGCAAGAGAGCATGATAACAAGCCATGTCAACTTTCCGCATTTGTTTCCTATCTTTGTCATCAGGCACACAAACTTGGTTGCCAGGGAACAAGTCATGCGAGTACACCGAGTACTCGTGCAAAATACGACGCCCTATACGGCAACATGAGTTGCTGAACAGATCTTTTGACCTCTTTCAATCCCTTCGCTCCCAAGCAAGCTTGCTGGCGCCAAGTTTTGGTGGCCAATTCAACAGTTTGGACTTTGTCTTCCAGGGATAGCGGCCGTTTTGTATTCATGTTCCTTTCAACAGTGCGCAAGCTACTGCCTTGGATGGCATAAGCAAGCTGGTAGGGTCAAAGTCCAAAGCTTCATGCAAACATGCGACAGGAAACCCTTAAACTTGGGGCAACCATGACATGCGTTTTGCTCAAACCCAATTGACGACGTGCGAGGGCCATCGAGGATGAAGATGCAAGCTTCGCCGCAATATCCAGCTCAACTCCCAGAAACAAACACTTCCTTGTCCTACGCAATTTGAGCCGGCGGATTTGGGCAAGGAGGGCAGAATAAATATCCAGAGGGCCAATGTGGTCACCGGAAAGAAATATTTGGTGTTGCAACTTTCTGTAAGCCGCAAGAAAGCGATGGGACCAAGCTTCCAACCACAACGGGTCTTGCTTATCGTGGGAGTCAGAGGGCCAGGTACAAGCCCTTCGACAATGCGCCTATCCAAGCACTGACCCATCAAACCACTGGACCAAGTCTTGTGCAAACTCTGCTGTTTCATAGCAGCGGTCTCCGGTGCCGCTTTTTTGTGGCTGGATGGCACTGCGGTTACACTTGCCGCCAACGTTAGCATTAGGCCTATACATCTTGATGGTCAAGGGTTCACGCGCCCGAACTTCACACTCATGACCAGAACGGACAGGCAACCATCAAAGAAGCAAGCTGAAACTTCCTGGCAAGGCGGTAACGGCAAACATTTGTTGGCGCCCAGCTCTAGCGCGCAAAGTGAGGTGCTCAAACAGGCGACACACCAAGCCGGAAACATGCTGCCTACTGCCTAGACAACGTGCAAGTTGAGCAGTGTCAACATATTGGAAACCACGCCCAAACCAGACATACATGCCAAAAGCGCCCAGTGCATTAACGCAAGCAACGCAAGAAGTTGCCCAGGAAATCAGTCTCTGCGCTTTTTGAAGGTGACCAGGCACAATGACAGCCAAGTTATCTGGATCAAATAAAGGAAGTACCCTTCTTGCAGTAGTGCTCTGGCTTTGGAATTGCAACCAAACGAAGGACTTAGCCATCAACAAGGTGGCAGCAAGCTCTTCCAACACACCGTCGCGCTTCCGCCATTTCTGGCTGGGGAAATCAAAAAGTGAGCGCCGCCAATAAACAGCGAATGCAACGCACCATAAACTTACTATGTCCATTCTTTTTCGTAAGGGTATATGCTGCATGCAGCCAGATCTTCTTCTTTCAAGCTTCCCATGAATTTTGGCAAACATGTGGTGGCTGATGGATATGGAGTTGCAACTCAGAAAGCTGCGAGAAGGCTTCATTAAGCGGCTCAGTCCAAACGGCGCTAATGAGCAGAAGGGCACCAATCTTTTGAGATCAGGTCAGGTCAAGCCACTCTGGACAAGGCTAGAAAGGCAAGCGTTACACTGGCATCCGTTGTAATCAGCGCAAAGCTTCAAACCGGTAATGCCAGGGGGGTTATCGCAATGGACTCGTACCGCAACTGCTCTGTTTTTCCACGAACGAAGGGTCTTCGGCCGGGGATCGAATTCAAGCGCCGAATTGCTGTGCGCGCGGCCCCACTCTGCCCTCTCGCGCAGAAACCCTGTGCCACACATCTTTTGACCAAAAAGGATGGAAGCTATCATCATAACCAAGTTGAATCATTCGTGTCCATCGAAAGGGCCCATGCTTAATTTTGAATGGCAGCTGGGAAGCCGCGCATGAATTGATAGCAAATTTCCTGCATGAACTGGGAAGGATTTTCAGCTAGAAAGCGACGAAGAAATCGTCCAAAATGAGCAAGCCGTCGCTGAACATTGCTGTGGGTGATGTTGATCTCTTGAAGGAAGAGCAGTCAAGCAATTGCTTAAAGCTGCAAGAAAGAACCCTTGGAAGAAGGGCCCCAGTGATAGCTCGAAGCTTGGAAAAAGAGACGAGCAACAAAGGAGCTTGAAAAGAGCGCCAGAAGCATTCATGCGTCAATTGTCAGTGTCTGACGATATGACCGTTACCAAGAACTCGCTGCTCCTCAGCTGCCGGTACTGAAGGATTGCGTTCTGGAAATATTCAAGGCGGCAGGGTGGAGGCAATGAGACAGGGACAAGGCCGGTGAAACAAGAGTGCTGCAGTACGGCGGGGCCGTCAGAAGAAGGCAAGCGGCTGAAGAGGAGGCCGAGCCAAAAGAGAACGAAACAGAGCTTTTGCTGGATACAAGTAGTGCTGCTGGAATTCGTGGTAGATGACGGTCATGATCTCCGGCAATGAAGAGGATGAGGTCGACGCCTCTGCCAGGAAGAAAAAGTAAGACTAATTGAAGCCGCGAGCACGCAGGACAGCTCGCCGCAAACAAGCTACTTGCGCCCGTGCTTCCTGCGATGCGCGGCCCTTGCAGAGGAGGCGCCAAAGATGTTATTTGTACTGGCCAACCAAAGCTGGACTGATCGGCCCAGAAAGCTGCTTGGAATCATTGGTACAAGGTCTGGAACGCTTCAGGACACGCAATTGCGATGATTGCGTATACGGGGTGCCAAAGTTTGCCGTGTCCGTAGCAGGCATGGGGAAACAGAGCATCGTATCGAGACATCTTCGCACCTGCGCCTATCTCCCTCTCTCTCTCTCTCTTTCTTTTTCTCTCACTTTTTCACATGAGTCCACCATCAAAGTGCCAGGGCTGCGCAAGGCCGGGCCTGCAGCTTTCACAACCTCCGCACATACGAGTACTCGCGTGCCTTTGCCAAACAGTCAGGGCAACGCGAGGCTTCCAACGCTACGCAAACACAGCCTCTGCAGCTGCGCGACCCGGGCTTCATCTTGTGACGTTCTCAAGCCGGAGAAGGTTTGAAATTTTAGTTTTGCGTGTGGGCGACGTCTTGGTAGCTTGGCGTGAGAAGAAGTTTCCTGAAGAGACAGAGCCACGCAGAAGGAAACGCGAAAAAAGGATCGAATGGGTCACGCGAGGGTCAGTGAAATTCCAAAGACGAAGCTATAGTCAAGAACAAGATGGAATGTCTCATGTTGATGCTGAAGACTGCGTGACCGTGAGCAGCTGTTTGGCAGTGAGAGAGGGTTAGGCCAAAAGACAAAAAAAGCAAAACTCAATGCTCCAGATGCAATTGTTTAAGGGCTAGTGTTGACATTGGCCTTTAAGTGACGCGTTCGTCAAAGGACGGACCCTAGATTTTCCAGTCTACTCTACACTACTTGTGGATCTCCAGCGCCCCCACTTTGAAGGTCCAGGGTTCGGGAGCAGCGGCAAAGTTGGTTCAAGTTGCGAATCAGCGCCGAAGCAATGGTCGCAGCCCATTGATGCTTCAGTCCACAGTTTGCTGGGTCAAGTCTCAGAAAGGACATATTAGCTCTGGTTGCAGCAAAGAGATCATAATCAGTACACATGGACTTTGGATTATGTCAAGAGATGCGTGCCATCCACTTTGTGATTTGGGTATCTAGCAAGGCCAACAGGGTCGCTCCATTCCACGCTGTCAGCTGAGAAGCTGTAGACAGTTTGACTTGCTTCTGGGCTATGTTGCTGGAAACTCTTGATTGCTGGAAACTCTTGATTCTGAAGCGAACCTGTTCGATTGCAAGAATCTATCTCGTACAACATAGCGGCAAAGGTTACAGATTGCAAGCCGCTCTACGATTGTCCACGCTCAGAAACAGTGCTTTTGTCAGACGGTTGCTTCTGTTGAAGCAGCCGTCTTTCGGCAAAACCTTTACGAAGAGGTATAGCGTCCAAGTGTTCTCCATCCGAACAGCAGCTCGCAGACGCATTACCGACAAAGGTGTTAAATCACAAAGGACGTTCCGTATAGTCAAACTTGGGACGCTAGGACCAGACGAAGGATTACCGTCTACAGCAAGCTTGAGGGGCCAGCAGAAGGAACGACAAAGGACGGAGACCAAGCTAGGGGATACCATCAAAATAGAAGTCGAAGCGTGATTGCGCCTTCAACCCTACAGAAGGTCTAGGCTTGCGTTCGACGCACTGGTTCATCGCGCTGACAGCAACTGTATGGTACTGAACTTCCCCACAGCTCCTTGTATTCACACCTTGATATGCTGGCTTGGACTTGGCTTTTGCTAGAGTGCGCGCTTTTTGGTGTGTGTGTGACCCTTGAAATCACAGGGATCCTTTTGGAATGCGCTGCCTGACTCTTTACTTCTGTTGATAGCAGGGGGACTGGAGCCGATTTGCCTATCCAGTCCAACGAAGCTATGGCATTTCGGTGGATGAGTGGTCTGATCAACCACTTGTGCCTGCTTCAACTTTTAATCTTTTGGTAACGTGCTAATGCATCTGCAGTCACGCACAGTGCGCCGTCATCCCGTCGGCTCGTCGCATCGTGGAGTTTGACTTCTGGCCTCTAACTACAGGCGCGCAGCCCCCTCACCTGGCTTTTTCAGGATTTGGTTTCTTAGGCTGGCGTGTGGCACCGCTGTCCAGTCACCGCTGTCCAGTCAGTGGCCGTCAAAAACTATGTAGATAGTCCCCTGTTGGCGGCGGGCAACTCATGGAAGTCTCTGAAGCAGTTCCTACAATGTGGCTCAAGGGGTGCTTGAAGCCGAAACCTAGAGCCAACCTGACAGTTCATGGCTATGGCCGAGAAACGTGAAAATTTCGGGGATACCGCGTGCGTGAAAAAGCTGCTACCTGCAGTCAAAAGACCTGTAAGCACTGTAAGCCCATTAACTTTCGGGCGGCCCCCCTTTGGCTGCGTGGCATTCTGGCTGTCATCGTTGGTTTGTTGCGTTTTTCATAACAAAGTTTTCTCCCAACTCGTGTCCTTGCGAGGATGCAAATTGAAAGTCTTTAAAGAAAACAAACGCATCTTTCAACTGACATGTGTCAAGCACTGATTCACAGTTCCACTCCTCAGTTCTCATCCCGAGGATATGGAGCTGACCATTTTGGACTATGTGGGTTTACCGGAAGGATCCACCAAACTGCTCCAAAAAGACACATAACAGAAAAGACAAGAACATGAACAAAATATATACAATTCTTCTTTACCCGCTTTCTTCTACCCGTTTTCGTTTTGCCGTTTTTCGTTTTTGTTTTGTTTCTGGCGGGAAAACTCCCACAGGCAGCATCCTTTCAGTGCGCTCTGGTCCAACCCGCCGGCAAAGTCCGTTGCCGTGCTCTGCACCTTTCAGGCGCACAAACACAATTATTGACAATTTTGTTGGTTTACTTGTACGTAGTTTTCCGGATCTTTGACACGATTCAAATCATTTCACATTTTTTTTGGATCTTTTTCCCTTCTCGTCGCATTTGAGATCATTCGGTGAGGCTCCCTCCAGGACCTTGGCCGCTGCGGATTGATGTGCTGGGCCTTCTTGGGCCTTGTTGGCATGTTTAAAAAGTGACGAAGATGAAACGATAAACGCAACGACATCGTGGACATCTGTTTTGTTTTGCATTTTGCGCAAGATCAGCGCAAGTCGGAATTGCTGTTGGTGTATATTCGTTTCATTCAGAATTGCTGTTGGTCTTAGGAAAAGAGAGGCTAGCGCCAGGGCAGGTGGTTTGAACTAACCGCTGTGTCAGTTTTGGAACTTCGACAAAACTGGCTGAATGCGTGATGAACTGCGCTTTTTTCTGAGCGCGATCGCTCGGGCTCCATAGGGCTCGGCGCGACGGACGCAATTGACTTCCTTCGGCTCTCTTCGTCGAAGGATGAAGTCTTCTCGCAACTTCGAACGCCTGGTACGCGCGCGTGTCAAACGAGCGTACGCACGGTACGTGGAAAGGACACGAACCACAAAGTGCCCCCTGGTGTTCTTCCGTTGCGTTTTCCATTCCATGTGGAGCCCGTGGACCGAATTGCCAGGAAGACCAACAATGCGATTTTGGGAGAGGTTCTTGAAGAAAGAGGTTCTGGGCAATGCAGATTTTTCTGTTTTTGTTTCTTTTGAATCTATTCGAATCGCTTCGCTTTCGTTCGCTTTTGGGTTCCAGGTCTTTGCAAGCTGCCTTTGGAAGGGAAAGATGGCAGGCGGTGAGCGCGGAGCGGAGCGGAGCGCACCCGAACGGCTCGACAGCGGAACCGCCGTTGTCGTGGTGAGGCCCATGAGCGTGACCTTCCAAATTGGTTCCAGGCAAGAGACGGAAGTGTCAAGAGAAGCGGCGGTTTGAGTTTCTCCGGAAAAGTCGAAAAGGTTGCAAATAGGAACCCGGATGCAAGTGTGAGTAACTGCAAAGAATGCCAACATGTTGCAAGTCTGGCAGTAATGTTGCTGCGACAAAGCCAAGAAACATCCGACATGCGGTAGCCGGTAGAGAGTTCCTTTTCTTTTTTGCAATTTTACAGTTCTATTTTCTTCAAATCTTTGAGTGGGGCCCACACTGTAATCTGCACCTCCTCATCTCAACGCCCGGCCGCCGGGTGTGCTCAGTGCGGTGCACGCGTAGGTTGCATTCTTCGTTACACCGCCCCGGTCCCATCGCTCCGTCTTCAGGCCTCTACGACATCGTTGACACACGTCGCACGTGATGACATCAGGTTGGCATCAAAACGCGGATGGAAGACCAAGCACAGTGATCGACGCAATCGAAGTGGCCTGAGGTGCCCTCAGAATGTTCTGGCCTATCGCCGACACCAGTGCGGGCTTCGATACCCCAAATCGAATCAGAACGAAACGGATCATCTCGGACAACATCTCTCGCGGATGCGCCTCAATGCCTCGCCACACTGGCGGTCCGTTCCGGGAGACGGGTAGGCGAACATGGCATCCTCCCGACGGGGGAGTTCTCCGTTAGCTCGTCCAAAAGAAAGGCCTCCGTATCATGGCATACTCCCACCCCACTCCGTTCTATCAACTTTTCGCAAGCATACCTCCGTCTGACCCAGCTGAAGTTGATGGAGTGGTGGATGTGCTTACCATGGTCCGAGTGCGACTGAGTGGCCTCAAGGCCCCGGGCTGCCCATCGGACAGGGCCCGGACCCAAAGGTGCCACTGTTAACATGCGACAAGACTGAGATCCAAAAAAGCTAGATCGAGTGCCGGTGCCATCGTTGTATCCGCGGTCCCAGCAGGGGCATTCCGAAAATGCAAGCTCCGAAGCACTGGGATGCGACTCTGACACAAAGAACGAGTGCAGAATGTCAGGCCGCAGAGCAAAGCTGCCGCATGTTGACTCCCAAGGTGAAAGACTTCCCAAGTCCAATCAGCACAGAACGAAGATGCTGGCATAGGTGCTGTTGTTGGCATTCAAGGTCCACTCTTGGGCAGGCGGGAAGCGGTCCTTCCAAATGGAAAGGCTGTTCCACCTTGCGCTGGTCGCTCCTGCAGTGTCACGTGATGACCGTCCATCTTGCTGTGACCTTCTCCGTTTGTGCAACTGCTAGCAACGGCCGTGTCGAGAGGCATGCCATCCACTCTCAGCGGCGAGAGCCGTTCGCTCCAGTCCGCCGGTTTTGGTCTGGTTGAAACGTTTAGCTGCATCTGTTCACTCACTCCTGACCTTGACGATCAGTTCTTGCGGCCGCTGAAAACTGTCAGCTTAAACCTCAAAACAGCACAAGTCTGAGGCATCACCTAGAGAGCGAGCAATTGATGGCCACCACTACACTAGAGGGTTCGCTGTCAAACGCCTGAACAAGACGTAACCCTCCAAAACTAGAAAGTCTAACAAACTGAGCCTAGTCTCATTTCCACATGCGTCTCGAATGGCCACATCTTCGCTCGTGAGGGCGAAGACGAAAGCCGGCGACATACCCACTAGCGGAGCGTCCTTGTTCCTAGTAAGGCCAGGAGCCCCGTTCGTAGCGTTCTTGTTCCTAGTAGCTCTAGATGGGCGCGTAAACCATCTGATCGCTGCCGTCATGCGTCATACCATGTGTCGAAAGATTGCACTCAGGCCACTCCACGACGCAAGACCCATCGGTGGCACTTTCTGAAAGAACTCGGGGATGAAAAGAAATTGTGTGCTACTAGTGACAAGTACATCGCTTCTAGTAACAAGTGCCTTACTAGTAACAATGTTTGCGAACGTAGAAACAACAAGCTAATTAGAATGAAATCGGCAACGAATCCCACTTCGAGAGGATTGGATTGGCTTCTCTCTCACCTGAGCGAAGGCGGGGACAGTCGGTCGTGATAGCATCTGGGCCTGTTGCAGTGTTGTCAGGCCTGTACGTGCAACAAACCCAGAACGTCAAAACAATTATTTTTCCTGCTCACCAGCTCCAGGCATCACTCAATGCACGAAGGACTGTCCAAGTCTCAAAAAGGTCAAACGCGGCCCCATCAGTTTGAATCCAGGCTGAGTTGGTCAAGAACCATGATCTTAGCAAACGGGCCAGCTTTAAGATCTGAAACGGGGCAAAGTGATATCTCCACAAAGAATTCGGTTTGTTTTGTCGACAGTCGTCTGAAGTCTTTCAAGACCCCAAGCTGAAAACATCCGGAGCGGCCCTGGTCAGCCTCCAAGGGGCCCTGAATCAGTCGCAACATGGGCGAGGCTCCCGCCCGGCCATGTCCAGCCTTGACCGCGGACCGGAGTTGAACGATGTGCGAGGTTGCTCAGGGGACACGTGATCGCAGGATCCAGCTCTTCAGGGAGGCTGGTGCATCAAGCTGCCATAATCGCCACAAACCATCCGCGCATCTGACGAGTGACCAGGTCCAACTCTTCTTTTCCATGTCCAGTTGCCATACGCTCAAGAACTCCAAGATGACATGATGCATAAGGTCCTGTGCTTGTTGAACATTGAACCCGTGAGTCAGCATGGACCACATGAACCCAAAACAACTTGGCGAAAAAACGCCTCACCGTTTGGCTCAAGTGAAAAGAACCGCACACACCAGTTGCGCGACTTCCATGGGTTATGAGCCCAAGGGTGTAGAGCCATGACATCCACGACGATGAGACGGAGAAGATCGAAAACGCCCACAGCGGATGAGCAGCTGGACGCCATGCTGGAAGCAGCGAGGGAACAGCCTCGGCGAGCTCAGAGCTTGGAGCCAAGTCGGACTATGACACCATCCCTGAAGAGAACCTCGTATGCGGCGGTGACCAACACACCGGCGGAGAGGAGACAGGCGGAAGAGCACAGGGCCTTGCCTGCGACAGAAGACCTTCGGGAACTGGGGCCACGTGGTCCACCGCAGGTATTCATGCCCATGGTTCCTCCTTTGCCAACCTTCCCACAGATGCCTATGGTGGGTGGGCTACAACCAGCACTACCTGCACCACCTGGTCCTGGACAAGGTGGAGGGCAAGATGGTGGCGGCGGCATGCCTTCTCTACTTCAACCGGTGCAAGAACAAGCTTGGGGGATGCTCGCGGGGTTGGAACAGCCCTACCCTGGAATGTGGGGGAATGGAGGCTCTGCAGATCAGTTGCCAGTGGCACCTCAAGTACGTCGGGAAGAACTTCCTGAAGAAGGTCCATTGGTGAGGGGGCCTGGGGGAGTTGAGCCTCAGGAGAATGGTGGTGGTCGAGAGCGAGTTCTCGAAGAGACAAAAGGTTCTGTGAAGAGTTCACCACTGAACCCCTGGTCCGCAGAGAAGTTGAGGGAACTTCATGATCAAGCTCGTACAGGCGATCCTCGTGGACAAGACCAGCAACCTCGTGGTGGCGGTGATCAAGTTGAACGTCTTCGTGAACGATGTTTGAAAGAGGCCGAGGCGAAATTCCAAGAAGAAGTTCGCAAGCTGGGACCACAGAGCTCGAACTCGTCGTTCCAATCGGCTGTTGAAGCTCCTGGAGGCAAAGTTCAAGGTGAACGAGTTCAACCAGGTGTGGATGCTACAGGAAATGTGAAAACCACTGCACCCATAGTCAATGTGGGTCCCAATGGCGTAGGCGTGGGGTCGGTAGCGTATCCGTGGCCTTATCCTGCTGGACTACCCAGACTACCTCCATCAAGTACAAATGGCATGTGGATGCCAACCGAGGAATCACTGGGCAACAACGCTCGGTCGGTGGAATTGCCGGCGCTGGGCCTAGATGCTACAGCGCTGACGTTTGGTGACTGGTTGACTACCTTGGAGCCCATCGTGTCCGAGATCAGCCAAGGTGCCAATCAATGGTGGCAGATGACCTTGAAAAGTGTAGAGCAGGCCTATGAAGCTTGGTTGGTGGCAGATCCTCTACAACGTCTTCGACTTGGTCCTGTCAGTCCCGACGAGGCGAACAAATGGCCTCGTACAGAAAGACGGATGCTTAGCCTGCTGCTGCAAGCGGTGCCGGACACAGTTCGATCGGAAGTCATCACGGCTCGCAAGATGAACGTGGCGCAGGTATTGTTCATCCTCTACATCAAGTTTCAACCTGGAGGACAAGGTGAACGAATGAACCTCATCAAGAACTTGACCGAGCTCAAGTTGTCCCAAAACATGGGCGACGTTGCGCAGGTCCTTCGAACCTGGCGGCGTTGGTGGAATCGCTCGGAGGAGTTGGGGGTGCTGCTTCCGGATCCCGTGGTCCTCGCAGGGGTGTTGGTGAAAGCTTCAGACCATTTGGCTAAGTCTGGAGCACAAGTGGCGTACCGATTGGCTACGAGCAGACAGCAGTTGCTGATCGACGCAAGGCCTACGCTGGACAACCTCAAGATCTTCGCGGAGTTCCTGCAAGCGGAGGCGGAAGAGCTGGCGATGGGAGCGGGAACTGGAGTGGGGCAAGGAAAGGGTCTGTCATTGAAAGCAGTGGCTACCCACCCTACTTCAGGAACTTCATCCACATCCATGACGAGTCCTTCGGTGGGGGAACAACGGGAGAGTGTCGCCGGTGACAAAGACAAGTGTCGGTTCTGGATGTCAGAAAAAGGGTGTCGGCGTGGCGATCGATGCAAGTTCAAACACAGTAGATTGAGTCCCAAGGACAACAGGTGCTTTCATTGCTCTGGCTTGAACCATAGCCGCACAGCCTGCCTGTTCTTGAAGAAGGAGGGAAGGGAGAAGAGGCGGTCAAGGTGGCGAAGGTCAAAGGGGTAAGCAATACAAACAGCCCGGAGTCTTGGAGGAGGAGGCCAATGCTTCAACTTCACCAGGGACATCGGCAACGGTTGAGGAAGTGCCTACTGGGTTGAGGTCTACGCCTGCGGCATCAGCTTCGGGAGTGAAGGCCATGACAGTGGGAGTTCCCGCTGAAGGGCCCTGCAGTGACGAAGATGGTGTTGGGAGGCGGCTGCCCATGGAGCTCGTGAAGGGGCATCACATGAGATTACATTGTCCAATTTGGTGGATGGTGTTCCCCGAAATGCATCACAGGGGGCTCAACAGGGACATGAAGTGGAGTTGTTTGTGGGATGGCGAGATGAACTGGAGGACAACCTGATCCAATTGGGTCGAGTGGAGAGGGACACTTGCATAATTACATCTTTGCAGCCTTCAAGTTCAGGAATCTGATGTCCTGCAAACAGTCACGGTACCTCTTCATGAAGTTCGAGCACATCCTCAAGATTGGGTACCAGCCTTTCAATATGAATACGACTACGATGTACTCGTGAAGGACACGCAGGCTGTACAGCCAGTACCTCGTGAAAGCCTTCCTCCTCATGCTGAATTGGTGCCAGGCAAAATGGTGTGCGTGAGAAAAGGAGGAAGTGGCGCGCATCGTGCGCGGGCTGTCATATGTGGAAACATGACATCACCAACGGCAGACCCTGCACCTGGCCCAGCAGGAAGTTACGCCAGCAGAGCGGACGGTACTTTGATCAGATGTGCAGTCCGTCGTGCAGCTCATGAAGGATGGATGATGTCAGCCCTTGATGTCAAAAGTGCCTTTTTACAGGCGCCAAGGCCGACCGCTCCTGGGGCTGCTCCAGTGGCGGTGGTTCCGCCCAAAATCATGTCGCAGTTGGGCATATGCCCGGAAAACGAAGTGTGGATAGTCCACAAAGCAGCAGACATCGCCGAGTTTCTGGGCACTACACCGAGACGCCATGTTCAACAAGTTTGAATGGGTGGTGGAGGGGGTACAATACAAGCTTCAACCCACCAAAGAAAGAAACCTGTGGCGGGTCCTACAAGTGGGGTGTGATGTACCGGTTGGCCTGATGCTGGTCTACGTGGATGACCTATTGGTGATGGGCACGAAAGCTGTTCACGATGGGTTGGTGGCTCGTACACAAGAGGAGTGGAAGACTTCGAAGCCGGAGCTGGTGAACTCTGATGAATGGGTGCGTTTTTGTGGCTTCGAGATGAAGTACCAGGGCGAGGAACTCTGGGTGGGACAACCATCTTACCTACAAGATCTACTCCGTCGCCGAAAGATCACAGCGAAAAGGTCCACACCGTTGCCAAAAGAGCATGCTAGCCTTGTGGAGGACGAGGAGGACGTCAAGATTGAGGAGGTCCGCCAGGCTCAGGCCATTGCCGGAGAAATTTTGTGGGTGGCTGTGCGGAGTCGTCCGGACCTGGCATTCGCCATTGGGGCACTGGGGAGAGCAGTGACAAAAAGACCACGTTGGGCTTTACAGACAGGTTACTACATCTTGGAGTACCTGAACGCCACTGACAAGTGCTTCTTGGCCTATGGAAAATGCAAAGAACAGGACCGGGGCCCGGATCAAGCCTTAGCTCGAGAACGCAGCATGAACCTGGTGGAGATCTACTGTGACGTGTCCTATGCCCCGCAAGGAGAAAAAAGTGTTCAAGGCATTGTGGCCATGGTTGGTGGTGGGGTGGTGCAATGGGAATCCTCGAGGCAGAGCTGTATGGCATTGTCGACTGCAGAAGCCGAATTGTTAGGCTACATCGAATCGTCCGTCATGGGGGACAGCCTACAGGCCTTGATGACTGAAGTGTTGGGGGCGGAGGAACCGCCGGCGGTGGTCACATATGGAGACAGCCAGGCGGCTATTGCCATCATCCGACAACCTGATGGTCCGTGGCGAACTCGTCATCTACGACTGCGTTCACATGCGTTGAGAGAGCGATCACGTCTGGGAACCTGGCAAATCTACCGCCTGGAGGGAACGAAGTTGATTGCCGACTTCCTCACCAAGGCCATTGCCGTGAAGACCGCGTGGCAACGCTTCAGGAAGTTTATTCACATGGTGGACCTGGGGGAGAATGACATCGACCAGGAGGCTGAGGTTCCGGAGGGCGAGAATGATGGTGGCGTGCGATTAGCAAAGGTCGCATTGTACGTGCTTGGCCAGCTGCGCTGTTTTTCCAGGTTGGCCCAACCAAATCGTCAAGGTGGCGGTGGTGGCATCTCTGAGCGTGGCCCTAGCCGCTGAAGCGATTAGGGTTTTTGGTAGGAAGGGGGTCAACGCTGGGGATTCAAAACCACGTGTTTTCCAAGGGTCAGGACAACAATAGCAGTTCCGGGGGAGAACCCCTAGTGGCGACCAAACCCAGACTGTGTACCCTGCGAGCGGGGCTTGCAAGGGAACAAACAGACCAAGAAAGGTCAAATCAAGAAGATAAAGAAAAAGAAGAAAGTACAAGAAAAGAACAAGAGGCCAGAAAGGAAGAGGCGTCGGGCCGCACGCCAGGGTCTTGGACTTCAGTGTCCCAAATTCTTGAAGACCCCAACAGTAGCCTACAGGCTCCCGACATAGAACTAGAGGCCGCGAGCGCATGCCATGGCGTATGGGGAAGGCTGCAGCTGCGCTTCAGCCGGGCTGACGAGACTGCAGATCACAGCTACCAGGGCGGCGGTGCCTCGTCTTCTTCTTCGACAACAACCGGGCTGCGCAGGCGATCGCGAACGGCAAGGGAGGAACGTCCGCCGGTAGTATGTACAAGGGGTGTCAGGACCATTGCCGAAACCTCCACCTGTGCTGCCGAAGTATGTTCAGCCTGTCGCTGAGACCATTGAGGGCCTGAAATCTGGGTACTATCCCCGGAAAAGCCCACCTGCAGAGCTGATGGGGGACTCTGGAGGCAAAGCAGCGGCGCGGGGTGCGGCGGCTATGGGGACTACATCCAAAAGTTCGTCTTCCTACCAAGGCCAGGAGGTGTCCAAGCGACCGGCTCGATTGGGATCGGCGTGGCCAGAAGAATATCCTCCTTCGGTGATCCCTCACCTTGGGATCGGCCGCACTGGCCTTCCGTGCCTCGGCTGGTTCCGCCGGTGGGAGACGACGGGGACACCTTGGTGGTCCAACCGTCGATTTGGTGGACTCAAGAGCTTTTTGACAAGGTGCAGCGCCTGGTGGATGAAGAAGCCACGAAATTTCGACCAGTTCCAAGAACGGACGCTTGGGATTATTTACGCCTGCCGCTGGAAACTTGGATGGTCCGACGGCGCAGTTTGAGGGTGCAACGATTTCACCCCGAGCATCGATCGACTCCTGAAGACATCAGGGATCTCGAGTACCTCCGGGTGACGGTGGCTTGGCTGCTCAACCAGAACACCATGAAGTTCTCTGAGAGGCTGATTTATGTAGATGCCGAATGGCATAAAGATGGATTGCCAAATCTGCACGGCAAGTGGTGCGGATTCAGCTTTTTCTTGGTTAGAGATCGAGTGACAATTGCGAACTAGTCCCAAGGGGGAGCGTGAGTCAGCATGGACCACATGAACCCAAAACAACTTGGCGAAAAAACGCCTCACCGATTGGCTCAAGTGAAAAGAACCGCGCACGCCAGTTGCGCGACTTCCATGGAACCAAAAGGCCTAAGTGATCCACGGACAGAGGCAGTACTCGAGCAAACGCCGCGAAGTACCTGTGGTAACACAGGCCTATGATGCCGCAAAACAGGACATAGCACAGCCTTGAGGAACCCCAGTGGACGATCCTCTGATCTGGAACTTGCTCGGCTTTTGGGTGATTACAAACGGTGCACCCCGAGCGAGTGATTACGGCTTGGTCGTCTTTTCTTGGGATGGTCTGCCAAAGGCCCAACAGATTTTCATCGCTCGTCGACAGAACCTCAATGAGTCCCAGCATGACAGGTGTCTGGGTTCAAAGCTGCCAAGTGTGGCTTTTGTCGACGTCCATAGTTTTCAAAGTGCACCGTGATGTTGAACTACCGTAGATGGACGAAATATTCAAACCCTTTCAACCACGAGGACCCCTTCTACCCCAAAGCTCAATGTTAGAGGTCTCGCAAGAATGTTTCGGCGAATGGACGAAACAAATCAAACCCTGGAAACACAAATTCAATCAAGTTATGTTCAACATTGACCTTTGGGGGTCAGGGGTTGGCGACAGTTATTGATACATGGGTTTGAATATTTCGTCCATCTACTGTAGTTCTTGCTGGATTGGAAGGTTTCACAAAGAGCGCACAATTGTCGAAGGGCACTGATGCGATCGAAGCGGCCAATTCTGAGCACCAGAGGTGAAGCTGGGCATTGTGCCACTTCGTTGAAAGCTGAAGGTCGGTCACCTTGGGCGGCTGGTGCAGGTGGTCTGAAGTCTGAAGGAAAACAGGGAAGACATTTTTCGAAGTCGGACACTTCGTTTCACCGCCAGAGGGTCGAAAAGAGGGTGGAAATTCGCATGCGGGCAAGCCGGACAAAGGCGAGAATTGTTGCGAACGCAGTGGACAGGCAAATAGGGACTGTAGGGGCACGGCAAATAGATGGTAAACTCAGATCGAAGAATTTGGGGATCGATCTGAACACCTCATCCTCACTCTTTTCTGTCAAGGTCTGCAATTTGAACTTGTCCCACTTTACAATTTGCTGTCACGCAAGTAAAGATAACGTACTGCAAAGCTGTCCATCGACCTCCTTCTGCAATAAACTTCTCAAATCCAACACCTTAAACGCTTTTGTTTGCTCGGCCAGATCTGCGCATTCGTTTCCTACAGTAGACAAATCATGATTCGACGCCTGGGATGTTCCGTGAGCGGTTTTATGGGGCATAGGTGTAAGCCAAAGAATGCATTGGATGATAAGGTCAATTCTGCATTTTAAAGAACAAGACGTGAATCTGCGTAATTGGAATCTAATTTCTCCAGTGCTTGGAGAACAGTTTAGAGTTGCGAAGCCTGCCTTCAAATGACCACTTGATTGGGGAGAAGATCCAACCAACGTGGTAGCGCTGATAGAGGGAAAACAACACACGTTATGTCGCAGTAAAATGACCGACTTCACATTCAAATTGTACAAGAGTCATTCCAGGTTTTTCTCTCATGCTTAACGACCATTTTATGCAAAAGTGTCCGATCAAAGATATCAAAGTGAAGGTCTGGGATACAGAGTGCGTAAAATGCTCAGGTTGAGATACATGTATTGCATGGTGATTGCGTTTCCACCGGAACGCACCGCTGAAGTGGTGTGTTTGCCGCGGATTGTGGTAAAGGCAGTGCATGTTTCTTCCGGGCCGTGTTGCGAACATTGTCACTAGTGAATTTTTGTTTGTTCCTGTTATCTTTGGTATGCCTGCTTATTGCACCCATTCAATCTGTGAATATTCCGCGCAAGTGCCCACTTGCTTTACACTTGGGGTTTGACACAAACGAGCACTTCAGTGACAAGTCGTGAAAGATTTGCGGAAAGAGGAACTGCAGAGAACTTGCTTTTCACCAAAAAAGTCACCAACTGCTTCGGCCTGCAGTTGTTCGTGCCTTCGGTGTCATCCTCGCACAGAGAACCCTGCAAACCTCTACATGGCCATCATAAGTTTCCCAAACAGAAGCAAATCAGTGCGCGACGTGGCGGGGGGGGTGCTTCCTTGACGTGAGCTATCCTGTGTCCAGTTCCTACTTAAGCTAGCTGCACTGCTGTCCTTAGACCTACCTCTAGCGGTCGATGTTTCCTCTTGCTCGGTCTACCGCATACTCATCGCTTTTTGTGTCCTTGGCGTGTTCCGCACGTTTCCCACCGAACACCGTTCGGAGATGGGGTTGATGTTGCTTGAGAGGTCCAATGGTGCAGGCAGGAGACAGATGAGATGGAACTCATGCGTCACTGATGTGTCGTCACGTTTTCTGTCGTCACGCATCCTGCGCCGAGGCCGCGAAGACCCGCTTCCAGTGGGAGCCCAAAGACGGAACGGGAAAAGTGGGAAAAAGAAACAAATGAGAAAACAACAATATATACGAAAAAAACGAATTCTAAAAAAAGAGACGGAAACGAATAGGTGAACCGTGCCAACCGTCCAGGTGAAACGTGACGCCGAAGCCGATGCGCGGGCTTACCTGGATTTGCATCGGCTGCGTGAGGCCTGTGGCTTCTTCGCGTTAAGAAAATAATTCGGATAAGAAAAGAAGATAAGAAAAGATTAAGTCAATTAAAAGAAGTCGTTTTTGAAAGTCGTTAAAAACGAAAGACTGTTCCACAGGCACCGTCTGAACGCTTCCAGTCTTTCGGTGCAAGTCCACCCGCACTGGTCCTCAAGTCCCACGAGCAGCCTCGGCTTGTTGCTGGCCCCATAGTGTAGCCGAGCCAAACTTGTGCCACGCGCTCCCCGATTTGGAATTGGGTTGGTCTTTGCCGTCTATTCAGCTCTTGTTGGCGATCGGACGAAGAAGCGCATGTCTAGCTGTGCAATCCGTGTATCGGATGGCCCCTTTTCGTGCGTCAACAGACGTACGGTGTAGCAGTGTAGCGATCCGCACGGCATTCGATCCGGGTCTTCCACCGACTTCCACCTTCTACTTTAAAAGAAATTTCATTTGAATTGGGCTTTGGGATTGACTTGGGCTTTATGCTTTATGTTGGTTACTGGTGAACACACCCTACTCCGCTACCAAACTGAAGCACTGAAGCGCCGCCATCTTTGTCAAGTAGCTGCCCCTGTGGCACTTAGTTAGACATAGTTTCACCTGCTGTTTGGGCCAGGAACGCTAGCAATTTCTGGTCAGTGCGCCCACATAGAGTCAGAGGCAGGAACCCGCGCCCCCACACTTTGACAGGCGCACCCACATATGCAAATTAAAGATGGATCACATGCCGGTGCATCATAATATCAAATGTCCCACTCTACATACCAGACTTGGGAAAGGTGCGTAAAAATGCGTCAGCCCACCTACTGTTCTATTATGTTTGGAGTGTTTATTACAATATATAGAGTGTGTCAATGGTCCAATGCAATCACTAGAAGCGCGAATTTTGTTGGCGTTTTCCATGACACCGTCCGGCTACAATGACGCTTTACGCTGCACGTTACATTTGAACTTCCGGCCTCACACAACCACGAAGTTAACACGAGGCAAGCACATGGTCAGACTAACGTTACCATGTCCATTGGCATGACCACTTCCGACATTACGGTCCTCGAAGAAGCTGACTCTTACAGTGAGACCCAGAATAATACACAGATGTTTCGATCTGATGTTGATCTCCCAGTTGGTCACGCCTGCTTGAAGTGAAGGCCACTTACAAAAGTCCTTTGTATAGGGTCAATGGAAAACATTCAACCCAAGAACCCCAATTACCAAAAGCTGCCCCACGAAGCGCCAAAAGCACGGCTGACCTTTCTGCCGCCGACACAAGTCTCAGTCAGTCAGCTGGCTTCCAAATTGGAAGGCTTCAACATAAATCTACTCCACGTCTTCCGGCGGAGCTTCTACTTCCTGGTCAGCTTCGAGTTCCTCCTCCTCCTCTCCCTCACGTTCCTCCTCCGGCTGCGGTGGTTCTTTCACCGCCTCTTCTTTGGCTCCATCCGCTCCCTTTGCCGGCGCAGAAGGCTCAGACTGCTCAGTGGACTTGTCTCCTGGCGCCTCCTGCTCCAACAGTGCCTTGTGCATGCTCGCCTTGGCCGAAGCAAAAAGCCAGCCAACAGTAAGTACCAAGACGCGCGGATGACCGCAATCCAAGAACTATGTCAGTCTCCCACAGTGAGAGACCAACGTTAGTTGTGGAAATCGACAGGCGGGCACACTGACTATTGTTCTATAGTCTACATTGTATAATTATGCCTTCTCTACATTTGACTTGACACATCACAATCACCAGCGGGGTGTTTGCATGCGCTCCAAAGGACAATGGTTTGCTTCGCTATGTCAATCGATTTCCCTTGTCGAAGAAGGTCAATCGCCACCATCGCAATCTCCTTTGACTTCTCGGGCAGAAACCGCACACCACCAGCCTTGCAGCTCCCCAAGGCGTGCATTTTTGATTACGTCTCAAAGTTTGCGTTTTGCTCCAAACTCAACAAGTCGGCTATCAGAACCACTGCGGCCACGGCGCGCGACATACTTCTTTGCCGTTGACATTCACTCCCCATGACCCGTTGTTCTTATAGAAATATGGCCCACGCACATTGAGCGGCTTACCTGCCACAGAATGACAAACTGCATTAGCGTGACAAATCGCACCCCACATGATGAGCCAAGTGTGGAAAAAACGGCCCTCCGCCTTCCATCTCAGCGGCTGAGCGTTTGTTCGATGAATTCTTGGCCGAAGGGCGTTTCATGACACCCTCAGAAGGCTCAGTCTTTGACGGCGCAGCCGGGTCAGAGTCTGGCTCCTCCTCTTTGGGGGATGGTTGGGTTGGCGGCGGGTCGGAGTTGGATTTCTTCTTCGGCAACACCTTAGCCGCCTTAGCCTTCGCCTTTGAGGTTGGATGCAATTTGACTTTCGGAGTAACCTTCAGCACTGACTTCGGCGCTGACTTTGGCGCTGGCTTCGGCGCTGTCTTGGGTCTAACAGTGCGATCATCCTGCGCGACTTGAATAGATCCGACACATAAAAAGCACGTTGGTGGCATTGGGAAACAAAACCGCTGGCAAGCTTGCTAATTTAATCAGCGGAGCTTCCAAACCAGTCAAAAAACACCCATCCTTCTCGGAGCCAGAGTCACCGGAGAGTTGGTCTGCAGCGGCAAACACCACCATCTCTCAAGTTCAGGTGGCAAACGCACGATACTTGACAATGACTGAGAGCTTGACAAGCAAAGGCGCAGGAAGACAACAGAATTCAGCCGGCGCATTCAGGAATAGTAATAGAACCCCAAACACTGACCCTGACTTCCACATGTCTTCTGTCTGTGGCATTCTGATTTTGCTAAAGCCGTGACTGGTCCTATCGAACTGCCAGCTGCAAAATGGTCTTGCCCAAATGGCGCCCGCTAGGCCATCCAACAGAAAGAACATAGCTATTGGACACATACCTTGGAACAAACCATAAATCACAAAAAACGGACACAAATGAGCTTCCGGCAACACGGTCTTGGTGCCTTCTGTAGTTTCGGGTCACACTGTTCAGTATATTTTTAGTATATTATATATATATAAGAGTCTGTTTAGAAACAGTCAGTATCATATGTTGGCAAACACTGTTTCTTTGGGACTAGGCTTGACTATATTCTAACCTGACACCAACACCAAATCAATATATCATCTCACACAGCCCCATTCCTCGGTGGGGTTGGTCGAGCAAAATCGTGCCGGCAGTGAACGCTCGATTTCAAAAAGCTAATCACGCAGCGCTGATATTGCACCAGCTATGCTTCGGGATGTGAAGCGATGCCGTAAGGTAGACTTTCGGCTTCAAAGCAATCACTCTTCCCGGGCTAGCCTGAAAATTCACCTGCCAAGAAAGGACTGACACAAAATTAAAACCCTTCATTATATAGATTTGCTTCTGAAAACAGCTTTGCGCCTCATAACGACACGCAACCCCATTACAGTAACTTAACTCGAAAGACATTGTAGCTGTAGCTAGGAGTTTTGGCCTCCCAAACCACTGATGCCCTTTGATTCTTGATGATCTTGTCCATAGAACCTTTGTAGAGCGCCCCCAAAGTCTGAGCTCGGAATGAGTCAGGAGGGTCGTTCAGCTTGAAGACATTCGTGTTGTTGCTGCTCACCGGGCCGACATGGTAGCGGAAGCAAACAGGCAATTCGCCACCGCCTTCACCCTAGGCAGTTTCCAAAGCAAAGCACACGACGGACATTCTACATGATTCATTGATCGGGATTGGCTTGGCGGAAGTAGTCACAAAAAACACACCCCCCTTCTGTGCTGGAAAAGAAAAACAGCACCCGATCGTTGATTCTTCCAATGACCACCAATATCTATAGCCAGATTCTCGGCAGGCGCTCGAGCATTGCGCACCCCTTCCCACTAGAAGCGCCTACGTTTTAGCCCACCGTCCCTTCACGGCAGGAAGTCACATTGCACGTTTTAGCCGTTTTCAAAGACACGATGGCAACTTGTGAGTCGAATGTGGATTCTCAAAGAAAGAAACCATCAAATAATAAAAGAATATGTCACTCAAGACGGTGCTTGCTGCAAAGCTTTTATTCCCGCGCTGGAAAAAACGCAGCTCACGGCGCCTTCACCACACGTTGCTTGAGCACGTGGTCGACAAACTCAACCTCTCCAAGACCGTGGTCTACCGCCAACATCCGGAGGAACTAGCACACAGGAAGCAGCTTCTTGTTGTAAGCCACAAAGTGAAGGTCATCCACCACGCGCCAAACGACGCCATGGAGCTCGCGACTAGCATCACCTACAGCAGCACCAAGTGAAAGGCTAACTGTTTGTTTACTTTGCCAAATCCCCGACCAATTCATCAGTCGATTCCACACCCAACTACACTACTGCAAGTATCCTAGCAACAACGACAGTCTGAGGTGGCTGCTCACCACTTCAGCTTTGAAGTTGCCGAGGCCGAATCCGAACAACTCCCAAGCGTGGACCATCAAGTCTGCATCGCTGGTGTTGCCCAACCAAACAGAGAAATCGTTGGAAATGGCGATGGCTGGTCTGGAACCGCTCATCGAAATTTGCCCGCGCCTTTGACGAAGGTTTGGTCAAAGCGAGAACAAAGCAACTTTTGGAGGCACTTAATTTAGACCTCAAGAAACGAAACCCCTGGCTATAGCGCTGACAAGGTGCACTCTGACTGTCTCGAAGTCAGCCACTGAAACCGATGGCAAATCGATGCGCCGGCTAACATCAAGCGGCGCGCGGCCAGAATCGACAGAAAAGTCGCATAGGCCGCCGGCCCTTGCAGGCACACTTGTTGGAGGAGGCTGCGCAGCAGCAGGAAACATGGCATCGAACTCCTTCTTTTTTGCCATGATTTGAGCATGCTCTGCACTCCCCTCCAGAAAGCGATCCACCAACACCTGTGGAAAGACAGGCTGCTTCCCTGCCCAGGCCAAAGCTCCCAGAGGAGGGCAGGCGACCTCTGCCGCCCTCTCTTCACGAGGACGTTCTTTCGGTGGACTGGTAGAAGAATTGTCCCAATGCTCGTACACTCGAGACCTCACGGCTGAAGTGGTTGCATCAAACTCCTGGAACAGAAAGCCAAAGTAGTGGACTGGGAAGGCAGATTCAAGCAAGTTCCGCTCCACAGTCGCGCGTCCGAATTCCGCAAACCTGCATCAAAGAAAGCTCATGGTTTTTGGTATGAGACAGACGGTATGACATCCTATACTTCACCAACAGCATCACAGACTCAACACCAACTTTAAAACTTTAAAGTATCAAGCCTGTTCGGAACGACATCGACCATCAAGACTGTGTCCACATCGCGCAGGGTCAAGCCATCCAAAATGCCCGCAATCATAGTATCACGGCATAGAACACCGCGCCTTGGAAAACTAAAGACGGCCGAGCGAATCCAAAACAGCATAGATTTGAAGGCAATTTTGAAGGGGAACGGGATTCATCAAGGAGGGGAAAAGATTGCCTACGCTGTTTTCATAAGCAAATGAAGTACTGGGCCAAATCGAAGCAGCTGCTCTACTCTAGCCGCAGCGCCCGGCTTCGACAACTCGCCATCATATCCGATAAAGTCTGAGATCTTCACCAGATTGCATGGGCCGAGTTTCCCTTCGCGGATTGCCACACTGCTGGTGAAAGCGTGCTCTGAGAAGTGAGTGTGAAAGCAAGCGATGGCTGTTTGGCAAAGCGCCCTGGCATCCTTGGCCGAAGAATCTGGCTTCGCAAACAAGACCTGAATGGTGTGGTGCGTAGACAGCCCGGCGTTCATGAGGTTTGTCTCCAATAGGTGTTTGTGTTTGAGAAGAGCACCTGGAGTCGTCTGTGTTTGGTACACAGGCATGAGAACAATGCCGACTGCGTTGCTTGTCATCGATAGCAACGCTGAAAAGGTCTTGATAGCGTTGCTCATGTAGCTGGCGTTCGCCGGAAAAACGGTCGCGTCCAGACAGCAAATCATAAATCTCAGCTACAAATTAAAGCAGGCTCATCACAACTTCGACAACTACCCCGTGAACGCTCAACGTGTGCATTAGACCATGGAAAACTGTCGCTATAAGGGTCAAAGAAATTTTAATTTTGGTGGTAAATGTTACCAAGCCACTCATCGCCGCCCTTGGAACGAAACTGTTCCTTGAACTTCAGAAACTGTGGAATCGCAGAGTCAAAGTGTTCATCTGTCCTGCTGAAATGGCACTTCTTTGCCATCCACACATCGATGTACTGTTTGCCCTGCCTGGGTGACACCGGACGAATCAAAGAACCCAAGTAGCTAAGAACTGAAGCGCTCTCAGCAGCAAGGCCCTCAGCCCTCAAACAACAAAACGCCAAGGCGCTGCTGTCTTTCTCGTATGTATTTCATGTCCAACGCATGCGCCTCGGCTTCCTTGCCAGAAGACTCCACACGACTTCGCAGCAGCTCGAAATCATTTTCCAAGTTGGAAAGAAGTCGGTTCAGGTCAGCTTCCCGGGCAGTCGCGGCAAGGGCTGCCTCCTTCTCTTCCTTGGCCTCGCGGACCATTGTCTCGAGCTGTGCCAGAAAAGGCCTCGACAAGCGGAAACATGACGCAAGGATTGTGGCTACTATCTTGAATTCGGCAATGGTTCAAAAATTGCCCGGGAATTTCCTACTTACTACAATGTCACGAAGTCTGTAGCAGGGCTATAGCAGGGCAAGGTCAAAGTGATATTCTTGGTCTGGAAGCCCTGCCCCACTCCTGGCCTTGATATTGACCTCATGAGAAAGAATTTGTGATATAAACCTGTCGACTGTCAATTTTGATTCGGCAACTCAACACGTTTCTCAAAACCTTGTCACACATCTGCCTCACTACAGAAGTCAGAAGATTAACTCATTGTATTTGTTGCGGGCTGCGAGCCCCGCATTCTTCCTGCGAAAGAGCCGAACCCCACGCCTGAATGCTGCTACGGTCTTCAAATCACCAGGAGGGACTTCAGACGACACCATGTGCAGCAGGTCTGGGTCCATAAAGGATTCCATGAACATCTTGTGAAGGCGATCCTGCATATCCTTGAACTGCGTCGCTGGGGCATTGCGCTCGAGACAATCAAGCAAATGGCAAAACATACCACAGCATTGATGCTTGGGAACTGCATCCTTGTAGGTCAATGCCTTCCGCATGGTCTGAAGACAACGATCGTGGTCGGCCAGCAGGCGAGCCACAAATAACTGCACCTGAAACAGCTCTTGCCAAAAGCAAACAGCAAGTTTCCCATGCCTTTAAAATTTGCAGCAGCGGCAGCAGCAGCAGAAGCAGCAACCCTCCAGTAGATTCTTACCCGTGGAACAAGAACAACCGCTTTCTGATCTGAAATCAAGAAGTCACGAAATGTGGTTATATATGTTGTTTAATATACCGTTACAAAGTTATCGCGTGATCGCCGACTCACAAACACGCGCGCGACACCATGCGAGATCATCAACCACTTTCAAACCTGTGTTGCCTGAACCTGTGTTTTGAACAGTTCACAGTTAACCATTGCAGTTTACAGCGGCAGCTTGCACCAAAAAAACATTCACTAAATGTCAAAAAGGTGGGGGCAGGCAGCAACTGAAACAGCAGATTGTTTCGACCGAAGTTGAACACGACGGTGGGGAGTATAGGCAATGGATTGACAGGTGGGTTTAACTCATCGCCATGAGGACGGGGATTGAAGATACAAGCGCAAGTTCGCGGAACGTGTCCATAAATAATATATAAGACATATTTGACCAAAAACAACGGGCAGGACAGCGCTTTCACGAAAAGGTTGGCGCGCGACAAAAAGCAAAATAGAGATGGACGATGCAGAGGGAAGGGATCCGGGCTCAGAAGCAAGCAGATCACTAGCATGGAGAGACTTGGACGACCAACATAAGGACAGAACAAACATTCAACACAGGAGATTTATGATGAACTTTCTACTCAGCTGCCTTGAAATTCGATTACCAAGAGAGGTTGAGGACATAAACACGAGAGGCGGATAGAACAAACAACACGGGAGATTTACGATGACCTTTCTACTCAGGTGCCAAGAAACTGGATTACCAAGAGAGGTTGTGGACATAAACACGAGAGGCGTGACAAGGACCAAACCTTATGACACATTTCGCGTTAAGTCCGGTCAATCTATGTCTCTTCGTAGGTTAGAGGCTCATGAACATTACGTAGAATCGTGGTTGGAATGGACAGTCACTGCTTCAAAAATCGATGTGGGCAATCTATCAATGCATGTCTTGAATCTAGGCTAGATGCAATTCGACCATCTTCTTTGTTGCGCAGCACTTCTTTCCAGGATTCAGCAGCGGCTAGTCCAGACGTCCACGACTTGCTGAACATGCCACGGGAAATCACCTCATGGCTCAACAACTTGGCCATCCCTCGGCGTCGTACGGCTTCAGTCAATTGCTCCGCGACAGAAGGATCGATGGATGTCATGAGCGCACTGACTGCGCCACTCTCTAATTTTCCAATCCCAAATGCCCGTGCCACGCTGGACGCGGACTCCCATTCCTTGCAGGCGGAACAAAAGATTGAACTAACCAATCTAGGAAATGTGTCTTACAAGATCTACAAGAAGAATTTCAAGAATACGGTTTCCATACGCACATTCTGGACAGGGTAGTTCACAAAATTTCTCCAAATCAATAGCCACGCGCGGAGCAACAACTGCCGGCGTAAGGGATTGGCACTAGTGTGCGCTAGTATGGGGTCATGCATTCTGCTGTCAGAAGAAAACTAAGAAAAACGTGTCGCAATCATACAACAGTGGTCTGGACACGCAAGAACACGCTAAATGCAAAGCTATTCTTGCCCGGTAGCCAAGTTACTGAGAACTGACGTTCTGCTGACCCACCACCAGCCCGTTGGAGGATTATGATTTGACGGCGGAAGTGGAATGCGTTTGGGCGCAGCTGGGTCTCCGAGTTCATCAAAGAAGAACCTGCAAAGTTGGATAGCAGGCTTGTGCGCAATGGACACAATGAGAAAGGTCCAAACTTGTTCAAATTGGACTGTCAAACGTGCAATAAATGACCCCAGTGGCACCCAACGCCTGCGCAACAAACATTGAATTGGGCAATTAAAAAAGCGAAGCGGCCTCGGTTGGCGTAGACCTGCGCCCTCACATCCTTCGCGTTCGTGAACGCCGTGTGGACAGTGCTGAAAGATGCCTAGCATGGGCCACCGCCGGTGTAGGGCACTGGCTTTGGTGTTCACCTCGTATAATGCCTATACCCCCCCTTCTTCCATCAACAGCGGAATCGTCTTCCTATACCCGCCGAAGCTTACAGAAGCGCACGTAACCCAAACAACTTTCAGCGGGTAGACACACCCGCAATCCAAAAAAACCGGGCTACCAATGGGTCACCGCAAACCAACAAGAAAAACATATATATATATAACATATAATCTTCTCTGGAGCTCACTCAGTTTCCAAAACACAGAACTTTCCCAAACTCTTGTCGCTTGATTCCAAAGCACACGGACATGATGAGGGATTCGGTCAGCAAGGCCAAACTCTTTCACTGCCTGTAGACATATGAGGGCCATGACGCCCCGTTTCCATCCTTTGCAATACCCCACAGAGAAAGGAGGAAGGAGCGCTCCGCCTGCCGGCGCGTCACTATTGAAAGCGCAAGACTTGAGAGCGTGGGGTCACATGTGGACTTCGCCCTTCACACACCATGAAGCACCACAACACACAATGATTGAATTGCGCGCAGGCCTCCGAAAATGCTTGGCAACTCCGTATACTCGGCGTCCAAGAACTCCCGAGGCACGGTTGTGGTTGACAACTTGGACACCCCAGGCATGTTGGGATCCGTACGTAGCCTGTCCCAGTGACAAACAGACTGATTTCTCAAATGAACACCGTGATTTCTCAACGCCTATTACCTGCTCCTCAACCCCACAAAATGCAATGCGTTGCAAACTCGCCCGTTCTGCGCACATTCAACCACCCCACAAAGCAAAACACGTTCATCCCTTGACTCTTCAACTGACCGCGACAGCGTGCCCTTCTGTCAACATGAGCTCAGCGATGAGGCATGATTGGTCAGGCTCTAAAAAGCCACTGCAACCAAAATCAGCCCTCCAAGCCAACTGCCATGGTCGAAGTACTTGTGCGCCTTCTGCCTTCACCGCGTAGTCAAGCCTGCGTCAAGTGTTTGGCAAATGGGATGAAACATGGCGCGGATTAGCAATTGTTTGCCCTCGCCAGCTGGTCTTTTGAAACTGGGCCCCAGGCGCGGGATCGGCTTTAGCGTACTCGTTGATCCACTCAGCAAACTGCAGCTTCTTCTCCTATCCAAACCACTCATAACTTCAAGAACTCCCCTGACCACACATTACAACCTAAGTAATCTCACCCATGCAGGTCCTGTGTGTCGTACTCACGGCTCAGATACTTGTCAGGCCCTCCGGCTGGAAAGACCTTGTCTTGAAGCCTGGGTCGCATCAAACGCTTGATTTGTCTAATTGCAAGTGGGCGGGAGGTGTGGTATGGTCGGAAGAACTGGCGCCTTCAGCATAGACTTACGCAGCCCAGCAACCAAGACACTACACAAGTCACATAAGCCTGGTCAGCAGGACGAACATCTGTGGAAGGCTTGGCCGCCTTGGACTTTGGGTCCGCACCGCTCGAAGACTTCCGCTTCGCCATGATGGCAGCGGTGAAGGGAGGAGGGCGACCACTGTGATCCACAAGGTCTGAGAAAAAAAGTTTTCTGGACAATAGCCGTGCAAGAACGCGTTGCGCAACTCTTGCTTACTTGCTGAATCCGCATCAAGGTGGGACAAGGACACAGCCAACTGCTGCTCTACCAGAAACCCAAGGAGTTCAGTCACACTCACATCCAAAGTTCCAAAAGAGACGGATTCCAAAGTTCCAAAAGAGACGGATTCCAAAGTTCCAAAAAGAGGCGGATTCCAAATGTCCACAAGTGACGGATCATACCTGCGATCAGTCACTTTTTACTTCCACTGGAACCCTTGATGAGGCCGTGGATTGTTTTGGATTTGCGCCAGAACGCTGCGCTAGCACCTGAAACCCATCTCTTCTGCCAAAACCACATGACAATGTAACAACAGAAAGTGATCCGTCTCTCTTGGATTGATGGGATCCGTCTCTTCTGGAATCTGAAATCCGCCTCTTTGAGTGAACCGGGAAATCGGTCACTAATGGGCACATTGCCGAGGGAGGCTCAAAAGTGACTGATCGCAGGTGTGATCGGTCACTTTTGGCGCTGCTACTGCGCGCTTCCCTTGGTAGTTAGTCGGTGACTCCCCACCCGTCGCTCCAAAAAACAATCCAGGAGTGACTGATCACACCTGGGATCAGTCACTCTCAACACCTGCAAGCTAACCACTCCAGAAGTGACCGATCTTTCTCACAACACAACAGCTTGTAAAAGGAACTAAACTCTCGCGAATTTTTTTAGCGTTTTTTGTATTTTTTTCGGCTCTCTGGATTTTTTGGTGCTTTCGAGCAACATAGGGCATATTTATGTTTCTTGTTTTTCAAAAAACGATCCACCGTTGGAACAGTTGGACAGACTTGCTGGCGGTCAAATTTCTCAAGCAACACCAGTCCAGTGTCAGAAGTTGTCTTGGGAGGTAAGAAGGCTCGGCAAGATGCCAGAAAGCTTTTCCTTTCTGGTGAATGCCGTGACCGCACCTTTTGGCTTTTGCCAAATTATCGCAGCTAGCCCCGGCCTTTGCCGCGGCCCACACCTTTCTTACCTTTACCTTTGCCCCCCTTCCCTTTGCGAAGGGGGGGTGGCATGGCTGCACCAGCTGCTCTATCGGCGGCGCTTGCCACTTCAAATGCCTCTGCCCATGGCACACCATAGCTCCAAGCCCGAGCAGCAGCTCGGAGAACAATAGATTCACGAGCTTTCTTGACATGCGCCGACACGGTTCGCATATAGTTGTCTGGTTTCAATAGCCTTGGTCTGAATGTTGTTGATGCACAAACATGAAAATGACATCACTGCTCTAGAACCTGAAGGCCTGAAGGGCTGTGCAAGATAGAACCTGAAAGCGTATAAACATGTATAAACAATAGATATTATACTTATCAGAAGTAAGCCACGATTATTTGCGCTCTGAAGTAGCGTAGTTGTGTGTGGGAAGCACCCTCATAGAGCGATATACGCATATCAAATGTACGCACACTATAACTAGCAACTAGCGCTACGCCTTGCCGCGAAAAAGGGGCAGAAACCTCCAAGTGTCCCATTCATTTACAAGGCTGTCCCTCGCGAACACCCTCTTCACATTCAATGGTTTGCAAAGTAAAACTATTCGATTCAGCTTTGTGGCTTCAGTTCATTTGGGTCGACCAGGAAAGGATCAGCATTCATGCGAGCTTGGCTGTTGGCAGCAGAACATCTCGGGCCGCTCACAACCATGCACCTAAAGACGCGCTGCGCATAACAACCCCCTTTGGCCAGGTTGGCTTTAACTTGAAAAAAAGGTAAACGCATGCCTTCAAGATCCAAAGCACGCGTCAATTGACAGCAATGGAGTGGGAGGCAACGTCCCGTTCAACCAGGCTTCGATCCAGTCAGCCGCCTCCTCCAATTTGTACACAGGCGCACGAAGTAGCGACAAGAACTTTTGCAAATGGCTCTTGTAGTCTTCAGCAATGGGACGTTTTTCTGCCACGACTGCCAGGGGGCAGGGGCCAAAGAACAGCTAGGCTTTTGAAGGACATGTGTTTCAGGGCGGGCTTCAAAATGTGTGGGTGAAACAAACAAACATGAAGGGTAGAGCGAGTGTCGTTGATAGTTTTCGCTTTCGAACCTGCTGGAAGCCCCAATGGCATTCTGCTCAAGGCGACTCTGCGTGGCAAAAAGAGGAAAGTGGCGCTGTACTCTGAGTCAGCCATCCACCTTTTTGTCCTGAAAAGGACCACACAATGACAACACAAACGTACGACGCTGCTAGTCTTCGTGGTCGCTTACATGTTTCCACCAAATCGTTTGTGATCTGGGCCTTAGTGGGGGAAGATGCAGGACATGTTGGCCCCTTTCGGCTTCAATAGCATCATTGTAGCGTGGCTTTAGGATCAACGAAGGATTCAGGCCACAACAGTGACACTGGTGAAGCTGAAAACTAAACAGTTCTCGCATCGTGGCGTGCGCTTTGGCCAAGCGAAAAGGAAACTTGTCATTATTTACATTACATTCCCATCTTCATATTGACACAACCGTCAACTCCTAGGCTTTGTTGCTGTAAAACGGTCCTCAGAACCACATCGTGATGGTCAGCTTCGAACTCGGGCCAATAGGTGTTTGCGACTGCAACACCTGGAACGTCGCACCGTCTCGTAAAGTTGAAGACGTGAGGGGCACCGGGCCCGCCCACTCCTTTGAGTTGCACTGGCACGGCAGCAAGGCGCCAACCTTTCCTGAGCTGCCCAAAGAACGCAAAACATGTATCATCGTTATAATATGACGCCGTTCAGTTTCACACACAAACGCCCAACTGAGGGGCGACGCGTCACTCACGACAAGTCCAAAGGAAGGGGTCAACACCACGCAAACGCTTTCCAAAATGGTTATGAAGTGTTGGGCTGGGTTCCAATCCCTGGCATCATCTACCTTCACCGTGTACCTGCCCTCTTCGTGTGGCCGATGCATGCCTTTGGCAAAGTCTCCAACGATCTGCATGAAATGATCAAGCGTGGCAGCACGCTTGTGTCGAGCGATGCATCGGGCCAACTGGCCAAAACACTGATCCACATCTTCGTGGCTGTGGCCACTCCGCAATGAGTTTAGAGAAATTGATTTGACATTGCCACAGGAAACTTGCGCGGCGCACCACCTTAATACCATGTTGTTCTTTGCCTCCCGGCACGTGTTGTCCACCTGTATACACAGGTGGACCTGGGTCAGGTCAACGCGAAACTCTTTCACCAACACCGTCAGTGTGTGTGCCAATGTCTCAATGGTCATGTTGGAGTCCTTGCTAGTGTCTGGGTTCGACAAAGCATAAAGGAGAAGGAATCCGTGGACCAATGTCAACGATACATGGCATTTGGGTCTCATCATCGTCGAGAATTCCTTGCCTTTGACTGCAGGGTGCCTCGGCACTGATACCTTACTCTGGTCCATGCCGTCCTGGATGAGGCATATGGTTCCCTCTTCTCGAAGACGTGACAGCGCGCGCAAACGATAGTACTGGAGTCGATCGCTGTACTGTGCTTTGAGGTGTCTCCAGTAGTGGGTTTGTTGTTCTGCGCGCGCCCGTAAATGACGGCCGAGGGCCTTAATCATGCATCTGTGGCGGATGCATGTTGAGCGTTCCGAATGACTCGTGCTCTTCCTGGTTTGCATGAAGGAAAACTCCGACAGCCACACCTTGCGCGAAGCATTAGTTTCCCGGACGGGACAAGAGGACGCTCCTTGATTTTAAAGGTCTACCGCGAAGTATTTTCAGTTCATTTTCTGGGTAGTTTTCACACCTTTGACCAACAACGTTCTTCAAGCTTACTCCAAGCGACCCGCCAAAACGATGCAAAGCTTCCAGGCTTGTCCAAAGTTGACACACTGCGGTACTGCTCGTAGACCTCCTTCATCGATGTAGGAGGTAAAAACCGTTCTTCAAATTGCGCGCTGGTGCGCTCCAAGTTGATTTCCACCGCGTGTTTCTTCTTCCGAGGTTTCCTCTGGCCAGGATCAGGAACTACCGCTCTGAGGGTTTGCTTTGTCTCATGCTGCATTTCGACCACGTAGGGATCTTCGGTGGAAAGATCAATGGTGGTTACAGCACCCAGCTCCTCTTTGAGCTCGTCTCTGAAGTCTGGCAGTGTTTCTGCTTGGCTCTCATAGACATACTGCAGGAAGGAGAAAGTGTCTCCACGCGTTGAAGCAGCATCATCTGTCATGACTCGGCTGTTGGGCCTTTTCAGGTAGCGCAAGTCAGCTGGGGCAGCTGCCTCCCCGTCTCTAGCAGCTTCCCACAGCCTTGTGAATCTCCCAGAACCTTTGCAAAAGAAATGCAATCACTTTGAAACGCATTGATTCCCATCAAGGGTCAAAAAACGCGACCCGGGATTGAACGATAAACGGGGCCTGAAACTACAAACAAAAAAGCTCTTTCCATGTCCACAACCAAACAAAAGAATGCCAACTTGGGCTTGGGGACCCATGTTGTGCAAACTTTTCCAAGATTCACGACACACAGGTGTCTGCAGAACCTGCCAAGAAATATAGGAATCCTCCCCAGCATCTCGGATCAGCTCCCTCATGCTCTCAAAAGCCTGGGCGCTGGGCAGCTGGGCACATGCAAAATGCTTCTTGAAAGCCAGCTCAGGTGGGCAAAGAAGAAAGTCTTTGCAGTTTATTTGTTTATCAAGCAGCCACAGCATCTTCATCGATCTTTCCCAAATCAAACCACACCCTGCGATATTCCAGCAACTTGGAGAAAAGCGGTTCCTTGCTGAACTGTTTCAGGCACAACCGCTTCTGGCACGGGCAAACTCTGGCTACAAGGTTCTGCAAATATTCTGCAGTAACTTTTGCAGCTACAGGCTCCCGCTTCTGTTTTTTCCGGGGTGGCTGCTTGCTGTCAGCGGAGCCACTCTCGGTGCCCGAGAGCGACGCAACTGATTCAAAAAGCATTGCCCGCAACAGGACATGAAGGGTTCTCTGAGAGATAACAGCTACACGCTCTAAAGTCTAGGCTTGGGTTGTCACACTGATGGTTACTCTGGGTTGCCCCTCGTTAGCGATGGTTCCATATCAAAAATGTTAGACAATAATCAAAATAGTGTTTCATGTCTGGGTTGCCCCTTGCCAGTGGTTGCATGTCGAGACTGTTAGATAATCAAGCCTTGCCTCACCTTTGGTGGAGCCAAAGCTCGGTGTTGGGACACGCGAGGAAGGGAAAGTTGTCTCAAACTTTGCAAACAACACAGACCAAACCCATGTTGGGGCTTGGGGTGAAAGCTAGCATGAGGGTGGGGAGCGTACCAAGAAACCCACCAACGCTTTGAAGAACAACCACTCGGTCGACAAGTCGACAATGGAAATCTTCCAGCCCCGCCAGCCCCCACCCGAAACCGGATTCGCAGGCTGAAGTTGACTGCCCAAGACCTATGCAAACAAGACCAGTGAACCTTGACTTTCCCAAGAACCCGCGGGAAAACTCTGGCATTGACCGAGCTCACGAAAAAGCAGCGCAAAAACACAGAGTCAACCGCTTCTTTCACTGCTCACTTTGTTTGCATCGGTGTTCAAAATCCAGCACCAAGGCCCTACGTCCACTAGTGACTAGTGAATCAGCCTGATCATCTCTCCAGCTGAAATACAAGTGGTTGGCACATCTCCGTCAGAATTGAAGAAGCCTTAGATTCAAGCCAAAACTTGGATTGTCCCCCCAACTTGGTTTTGACAGGAAAACGCCCGAGCCTTTTGACAAGGTAGGGCTGCGCATCTCAACAAATTGAACTCCAAGCAACCCTTGGCTTGGGCATTCCGGAGCCCTTTGACCAGTGACACGTACTTCAACAAGGGTAGGCGAATGATTGGCTGGTCCGGCAAAGCATTTACGACCACAGGTTGAGGTTCTTCTTGGGCCGTCATGACCAAGGACGGCAAAAGGTAAATGCTCTCCCATGAGACAGAGAACTTCTTGCAACACACATAATTTCCCTCTGCCAAATCATTCCAAACCGTCTTCGCAGGCTCCTGGAGGAACACGGCAATGTTGCGAATCAGAATCCTTACAGGATAGTGATGACAGAGACTAATGAAGAATCTGGCTGGCTGGTTTCAAGCATGTGTGCTTTGACAAACGTTTGGACTGCAACCACACTCTTGCAGGATGGCTATAGGTGATTGAGTCAAGGTTCACAACTTTTGCCTTCTCAGGGTCCATGCCTTTCAACAAAAGGCAACGCTCAGCGCCAGCAACTTCCAAGGATCCTGGCACTCTAAAGGAGAATGTATCAAAGTACCCAATTAATTTAACTATTTTGGGAAACAAGGAGCCCGCCTTCCTCTGCTGACTCAAAGACTGCAATCAAAACGTCCGGCCCATCCAAGAGGCCCTCCTCTGCCAACTCCTGGGGGCTGGTTCACAAGAAACCAACTCAAAGCAAAAACTGGTGACCCTGTTCAACTCAAAGAACGGAATTGCCAAAGAAGATTATAAACATCATAGTAAAAGTACAATTATAGAAGAAGCTATCGTACGATTGGGTTGGCCAGGGGAAAATTGCCAACTCGGTCAGTCAATTACCGTAAACTAGATTGATTGGGTTTGTAATTTTCCACTTGGATTGGCTTGCAAAAAATGACCCCCACAAGTCCGGTTCGACCTGCTTGAAATGGAGGTTTTGAAGGGGGAAAACCGGACTTGTGGGGGTCTTTTTTCACAGGCCAATCCAAGTAGAAAATTAGCAGATTGGGTTAGGTTTTGGCTGCTTCCTACCCTATTGTGGGTTGCCTGCGACACACGATGTCTCAAAACCCTTGCCAATAGCTTGGCTCAAAGAAGCTTCTAACAGGAAACTTTCAAGCGCCAATTCAACTTTATAAATCTCAAGACATCATCGAACGCCACATTGAGGGCCGCGCCGTCACTGAATCGCTTTGCAACACAAAGAAGCTGGACTCGGGCTCGACCCCTAGCGTGGCATGTCTTATTTAGAAATCATGGGCACTAATTACTAGTTTCTGATCAATCATCAATTCGTGTCTTTGCACAGCGCAGCCCGCCTCCCGTGGAAGTGTGGGGGCCAGTGTGTTGTCGAGCGTGCGAAGAAACGAGCGACGAAGGCATGACTTGCAAGGAAACTGAATCTGAACTGTGCTTCGTCTCGCTCGCTTTGAGATCGTTCGGGCTGCAATCCGCTGGACATGAAAAGTCTTAGTTTGCTACATCGAAGCACCATTCAATAAGAGTGAACAAGTCAAACTCCTGACCAAGTCTCGTAACACCATTTCTTCAGCTTCACGTCGAGAAGCTCGCAGGTTTGCATATTATATTAGTTCAGCCTCTCCCTTTAATTGGTGCAACAAATTTAGAGTGGCTTTGCGTTGAAACTCAGCTACCTGTGCAAACACGGCTGGCGACGCTCAGAACATCAAACCTCCAACAAACATCGGAAAACAATCCTAGCCAACATGTCACTTTGCAGGTCAAACCAGGGGCGCCTACCAGCACGTATCTAATGAGCGTCCGACTTTAACTTCCAACAGTTTAGGACCGCGAGCGCATGTGCTGAATCAGCTCCATGCCCAAAGCTCCAGTCTGCGGAACGACGACGTTTCCTAAACATTTCAGCCGCTGCTGGTCGCTCTCATCGCGATCACGCTTCAGCCAAACGCTCATTGGCAAAGCGTTGTAGTGGTTCCAATCGCTTTGCAAAAAAGCGGACAATGGCTGTAGCGGCAGATCCTGGCGGGGGCACAAAACACAGTAAAGTTCGTTCTGTCTGGTGCAAAACTGCCTGCCACAACGTGCTGCCAGGAAAGAGCGCCAGGAAGAAGACCCGACAGCGTGAGGACTTGGCGTCGTAAAGCGCAAGATGTTTTTGACACATGTTCACTGCAAAATGGGCACAGACTCTGTGATTCAGCAAAAAAACGAAGCTTGATATCCTGTCGTGAAAACTGAAACCTGTTTGCGTTTCCCTGGTACTGAGTGATCAACTGCCAAACCCACGTGGGACAGCTTTGTAGAGGCCCAACGCAGGATCAACCCACGCGCATTGCATTCCTGGTGGCAATTGGTGCCTAAAGTCAATCAAAACCGCAACCACATGTCGTTCGCTGATTGTGTGCCATGTGGTCCTGAACGATGTAAGTTGTTAGGGCCCGCCTCTGTGGCAAGCTGTCAAAGATTCTAAAGCAGTGCTTCACAAGAACGCTCCTCGAATCGCTCAGGCCAAGCTGAAATCCTGCCTGCGATATTCCCTGGTCAAGGAGGTTGATAATCAGTCGAAGCAACTCAAGAACTGCGTTCACAAAAAAATGAGAAGAAACCGACAGAACGACAACGCGCGCCTGACACGGGAAACCACCTCCAGCGCCTAGGGCGTGGGAGTTGGCCCCGTCGAAGGTCTCCACGTTGTCCCATACGTCGGCTTTGTGGAGCAGCCCCTCGCTCATTCGGAGCTTCAGTATCTCAATGCAGTAGCTGTCCCTTTCAACCTTGAAAAAAACAAGACGTCGAGCTGGACAAATGAGCCTGACAATGACTCTGAGATGAAGACGTACATCACAGGATACATCCACCTCGTTCAAGAAAGCAGGACCACGTAAACTTTTCGGCATCAATCCAAACTGGATTTCTCAACAAACAATTTGCGGCGCAAGCCGTGAACGCTTACATTTTCTACCTCAAGCCCCTGGTCAGTCCATTCGAGGTTTCTTGCAGCAAGAGCTCGCAGCAGGGTCAAAATCAGCCTTGAAAGGGTGCACGGGCTTTGCAACAAAGCGCAAGTCGTCTAAAGAGGTCAAGTTTCTTTCAGCCCCAGCAAGCCAAGAAACTAGTCCAGAAGATGTTGTTGGCGAATCATTTGTCCCAGACTCGACCCAGCACTTGCCGGTCCAAGACCATGTCCACCTCAGGCTGAACCAAGATTCGCGACCGGCTAAAGATGGGTTCACTCAATTTGTTTTGGCGACGCTGTCGAGACACACTTTTCCCTGCCAATTTGTGTAGAGAGGAGTTCCACGCGGCACCCTGGCGCAGTCAAAAAGGCATTCCACTACTTACTACAATGGTCGCAACGTGTGGCAGCTGCCAGCAGCAAGAAAGTTGTCACCTCGACGCAAACATAAACATGCGCTTGCCTTATTTGGTTGACGCCAACGCATCGTACAGCGACCCAATCGCATCTCCGATCAGAGTCTGAAGGAGGCATTGCGTCAACTAGCTGCTCAGAGGCGGCCATGACAAAACAACCAGCTGTCTGTTTAGCACCAAAGCAAAACATTGAATTGGCAAAGCACACTCCACGGTCCAGCAAGGCACTTGTAACATATTATAACAATGTTCTTTGCGCGAAGACATTTCAAACTGAGGCTGAATTTCCACGGGCGCGCCAAGTGCATGTAGATCTATGAATCTATGACTTGTCGACTGGCTTTTCGCTGACACAGCTTCCAAACACAAGTGCTGGGCCCCACACCTTGAAAAAGCCAAATCAAGACCGCCTATTCCTGAGAATAGGCTGATCATGGGTAGCTTGCCCTCCTGGCCAAGAAAGCCTGCGTGACTAGAAAAACCCAGCGGTCAGCCCAGTCTGTCCTTGCCAGCTGCAGAAGGAAACATCTTGTGGAAGATTCGCTCGTCAACGGCCCCTTCTACCGCAGCCGTCCACCCCTGAGGAAGGCCTGGAAGTTAATTCAACCGGCTTCCCAAAAGAACATCACTTTCACTTGGCGTTCTGGTTCCAAACCAGAAGCGATTAGAAAAAATGAGAACAGGCCTGAAAACCACTCAGCCGTCTGAGGGGCCAGGTATTTGCCTGGCAGCTTCCCCGACTCCTTGACCGAAGCTTTGTACGCACTGCTCCATCGAATCTGATTGCTCAAATCCTGGCGTAGCGTCGAGGCAGGAAATCCAGTCGGCGTTTCGATGTTTCTGCGGCATGTGTTGCTAGAAGAAAGCACCTTTCCCGATGTTTGTAGCTGACCGTTCAAGACATGTTTGGGGGCCCCAACGCTTACAGCGCGGACAGAGACATCTTTCTCAGCGGCAGTTGTAGTGCCGGAGAAACAACCTTGACAGCTAAACTCAAAGGGATTGGGGGAAACTCTACAGATCAGTAATTAATATCTAAGGTCTTGGCGGATTGTGCTCCACGCGGAAAAGGTTCTCTTGCCAGAGAACACCGCTGCTCCGTTAGTTTTGGTCTCATTCTTCGAATTGGACACCTCATACAGGCTTATGGTATGAAATGAACGGGTACCATGTCAGCATCTGACTGTGGAAACCTGAATTATAGACTCAGGGCGGCGCAACTTCCAGAGAAAGCGGATCAGCTTTTGGAAGGTCCACACACCAAACACGCAGTTCAGAACAGTTTTCCGACGATACACAAGCACACCCTGGCAAAACACTTGTGCCAGATCCATCAAAGGGAATCTCCTTGGTAAACTTTCCGGTGTAGTCAGCAGTCCTCTCCTTCTGAGACTTCTTGGTTTTCTGGACCTGTTGCTTTTTGATGGTTTTCTGGACCTGGCAACAAAAACCAATAACTACAACCGTGAACAAAGCGCTTTCATTTCCCACCTCACATGCATATTCCCTGTCAAGTGAAAAAATGGCACCTTACGAACAGGTTTCGCTTTGGCTTTTGGAACTTTGGCTGGCTTGGCTTTTGCAACCTTGGTGGGCTTGGAGGGCTTGGCTTTTGCAACCTTGGTGGGCTTGGACATCGCCATCTGCTCCTCTTCAGACCTAAGAATCGCTTGCGATGCTAAAATGGGAAGGCCTGGCTGTATAGGCGATGATCAACTGAGAGTATGGCTCCGTCAGCTCAAGCACAGGAGCAAACATTTTCGCTTGAACCAAAAAGCTGCGTGGATTTGGCACCCGCCCCGTCAACAGTGTTTGACTCCAACTGTAACTTCATATTTGCAACAGAAATGTTCTTTGAAAATCGAACACTGAAGTCCCTGAAGTAAAAAGGGCTGCGGCGCCGGCATCAAAAAAACTCGCAATATAGAGGTTAGGTGGGCTCACGCTTTCTAACTTTTTTCATTATGGCAATGGGCAATGGGGGTGAAGTCGAGAGCGCGCTGGAACCGCTGTCCGGAATGGGGAAAAATTGAAAGTTCTTTGAAAACCTGCCTGTAATATAGCAGGCACCGACGCTTCATTGTCACCAGCAAATGGTTTGACGAAGCAGGCAGCGCTAACTAGCGGCGACGCAAGGAGCCAACTGCATAAAGCCCAAGTCAATCCCAAAGCCCAATTCAAATGAAATTTCTTTTTTAGCAGTCTTTAGCTTGTGCACCTGCTATTTGCGCTAAGAGCTGAAGGCCCGTGGCACATGGGAAGCATGAATGATGTGTTTCTATCTTCCCATTCTCAAACGCTTTTTCTTTCTGTGTCGTCCTTCAGTTCATGCATGGCCTCTTCGAGCTCCTGCTCCGGGAGCGCCCGGAGGACCCCTATGCCTTCATGGCGGGAGCCCGAAGAACGAAACGAAGCAGAAAGAAGGGGACAGAAAAGGAAGACGAGAAACAGAAAAGCGAAAACACAAGAAGTTGACAAGAAAAGGACACTTGCATTATGTGCAACATGTTGAAACACAGCGGACAAGTCTTCTTACCCTACCGTGTGACGCTGCCAAGACGGGCAATGAGAAATGAAAAGAAAAACAGAAAGGAAGACATTTCGCAGGCCTTAGGAAGAAACTACGAACGAAGCAAAGGAGCAACGGAGCGCTAACGGAGCGACGGTTTGCGAGTTGAAACTCTCGTCTCGCTTGCCAAGGCGAAGCGCTTCCGTCAGGCCGAATTCGGGTCTCGGGTCGGTCGTTCGGCTACAAGAAGACGCTAGTTGCTAGTAGGATGTCGCTACGAAAAGAGTTTTCGTCAGGCTGCGGTCATGGAGTCACAGTCCGCAGAGGCAGTTCTTTCGTCCAACGACTCGACGGCGAGTGCCAAACCGCCAGGCTTCGAGAAGTTCCATTTCAACTGCCACGCCCAGCGGTCTCGCGACCGAAATCCGTTTGCACAATTCAACTGCCAACGTGACAATTTGTGGCGTCTTTCGGTCAAAAAAACGTAAACAAAGGGGTTTGTGAGGTTCCACACTGTCGTCCATGTCGCCGAGTCGAGAATCTCTGGCGCACAGAGCCCAGATAGAACACTCGGAACTCGCCCAACGAAGTGAACTTGTGTCCTTTGCTCGTAGCTTCTTGCTCCTAGTAAGGCCAGGAGCCCCGTTCGTAGCGTCCTTGCTCCTGAGGGAAAGCTTTGGCCAAGTGCCAGAAGGCTCTTACAAGGCACGAGAGTGGTGCTAGAGTCGGAGTAGAGGGCCGCTCAGGTGACGTTCCAACGAATTTGAGAAAGGTCGATGGTTTCGTCGTCCACATTTTCTTTTTAATTTCTTGTTTTCTGTTCTTTCTTTTTTTCTTTTTTTTTCACCTTTTCACTCTTTCATTCGTTTTCTTTTTTTCATTTTCGTATCTTCGGGTCCGACGAGGCCGTGTTTCGATCCCTCCGCGGCCGCGATGTGGCCCGACTGGTGATCTCTCCAGGTGAACAGGCGCGAGAGAAAAGGAAAAAGGAAAGGAATGTGCGAATTCTAATTTCTAGTATTGTTTCCTAGTAGCTTCTTGTTACTACTAGTAAGGCACTTGTTACTAGAAGCGATGCACTTGTTCCTAGTAGCGAACATTGTTTCTTCAAAAAGTCGGACTTGACGGAAAGGGAAGGAAGCGGTCGCTCGAGAGGGTCGTGGAACGCTTTCGTCGTGCGCAGAATGTGCTGCGCGTGTGTTAAAAGCGCCTGGCGTTTGGCGTGTTTCACGCCCTTTTTCTGAAAAAAATCCTGACGGAAAGATTCACAGTATCTCATCCATGTCGACACCAACAGTGATGTGTATCTGTGTATCAGGTGAAGGTTCAATTGTATACAAGCACTCCGCTTCTCCTTCCTCCTCCTTCCTCCTTCCTCCTCCTCGCGCTCCCGGATCTCTTCTCCGCAAGCTCCCGGATCGGTGGGCACTGGACCTCAACTCCGCCCTTCCAATCCCACTGAAGAATTTAGAGCTTTAATGCTAATTCTAATTTAGTAGAATTCTTGCTCCTATAGTAAGGCCAAGAGCCCCGTTCGTAGCTTCTTGTTACTAGCAGCGATGCCAGGAGCCCCGAGTAGCTTCTAATTTGATTTCATTCTAATTCCAATTCGTGTTTATAGTAGTGAACACTGCTCCTAGTAAGGCCAGGAGCCCCGTTCGTAGCGTCGCTCCTAGTAGCGATGCCCTTTGTTCCTAGTAGCTTCCTCCTGCCAGAATTGCCCGAAAGCAAAAGTGCAAAGTATATCGAATGTAATCTATCAGAACACTTTCTTGGTTACCGGATTTGGCCATCGCAGAAAAACTCTTCACTCATTGGGTCAAGATTACAAGTGTTGTGACAGGAAGAGACTTGGTGGATGGCTCTCAACACGTCCAGATTGGCGCTTCGCGTGCACCGACGCTCCTGTTCACAATGACGCCGCCACGCGACTGACATTCACGTCGCCGCTCCTAACGCTCAGGTCCCAACACTTGTCACACCACTTCGCTGACCACTGGCCGGGGCGCAGCTCCAACATACCCACTCCACCCAACCCATTGGGCCAACTTCTTAGCGTTCAGCATCTTCAACTACAATTGGCCCTACAACAGCAACTTCAGCAACGGCTCCTGCCTTCCATCCTTTTTTCGGCACCGTTTTCGATTTCATTTATTTACATGTAGCTTTGCGCCACAGCACTAGCATCCAGGCTCCGTTCCATCCACGTCTCCCAAGTTTAGCCCAAACAGGGAGGAGTTGGGGCTTCGGGTCCCTCACCGTCGTGACGGGTGAACACTGCGCCTGGCGCCATGCAAGTGGTCAGACGGCATCGTTTCGTCTGTGGACGCACTGGGCGTGTCGCTGTGCCTTGGGAATGGCAGTGGCCGTCCGAGGTGAGGCGCGCTGGAGGAAGTTGGGACGCTGGGCTGACGCTGATTGATACAGAGAGTTCTTGCTTTGTGGGTAGAGTTTGCTGAAGCTTTATGGCGATTGGTCCGGAGCGGAAGCTGATCGCTTCCGTGTACGTGCGTAACTTTTGAATTTCAGCTGACGTGCCCAGCAGTTACATGTTGTTCTCGGCATTTTCTGTTCGTTTTCAGGTTCGATTTCGTTCCTGCGCTAGACTGGTGCAGTAAAGGGCTACCGCGTTCTTCGTTTCTGCGCTAGACTGGTAAAGGGCTACCGCGCGACAGATGAACGCCGAATTGCGCGCTTCCTTTTGTTGTGTTTGTTTTTTGTTGCATTGTGCTCACAGTTTATTTTGCATTTTTGCAGGTCGGGTCGGTCAAATCCCGCCTGGAAAGCGCAACATCGACTCCTTCTTCAGCGATCCAACTCTTCTGGTCCCCGCCAGAATTTATGAAGGGCAATTCCCGATTCTTGTGGATCTTCAGACTTTGTCGTTCCAAGTGATTAGGCTTGGCGAGCCGCTTCCCAACCATTCGACCCTGGAGGAGCAACAGGGGCTTGACGTGTGAGAGAAGCACTGGCAGAGCATGTCTGTGCACGCATACACTGTAAGTTTTTTAATTTGCAGGAGTGGTTTGTAGATTCTGGGCTGGTCGTGCTGCAGATTGTGTGCTCTCAGCGTGACACTTGGCTGCACACGTTTTATAGTATTCGGGTCACTCCGCGGCAACACCCGCCCGCACCAGTGATTCTCAGGTCAAAAAGAATATTCATTAATCTTTCTATTTTGGGACCCTTTGACAAATTGTTTAGTTTTGCAAGCATTGTTATTGGATCTAATTTTTGGCTTTCTTGAAATGGTACATTTTTCAAGGGGTCCAAACTACCACAACAATGCTTACAAACTTACATAATTTAGACCCCTTGAAAAAATGTACAGCTTCAAGGAAGTTTAAACATAGGGCGATATGTACAACAAAATATACAATGTGCATGGTCGAGACAAGGCTTGGAGATGAACGCAGCGTGAAATGGATGAACAAATTGCAGGACCATCTTATAAATCCTTTAGTTGTGTCTTTCTTACCATATGCAAGCGTTGTTATCTATCTATCTATCTATCTATCTATCAGCCTTTCGGTGCAAGCGGCTAGCCCTGGCCACGAATCCGTGATGTGAGTGCCATGAAGCCACCGGCAGCTGGATCTTTGGGGGTCCGGGCCCCCGTGGATGTTACGCATCCTCCTGCTGATCTTGGTTCTGCAAGCTGCTTGTTCACCGCGGTCCCAATTCCGGGTCCACTCTGCATCTTGGCCTTGTTGGTATGGTTTTTGAAAATAGGAGTGTGAAGCACCCCCTGAACAATTGAGCGAAGGGCAAAATGAATCCCACGGGATCAGTGTCGCAAAGAAGAGATGCTTCCAAAAGGCTCATAGGTGCCAGGCTATGGATGGCATGGAGCAACATAGAGGCAAGACGCTTCTTGGCCCGCCTGCTGTGTTGAGCTCAGCCATCACTCCATTGCCTGGACCTGCCAGAATGACCAGACCATCCAGATCCAGCATGTCCATTGTGAGCCGGAACACGATGAGCTTGACTTTTCCTGTATTCATCGAAGTTCTTCAATGGGCTCAGCTCCAATGCATGGATGCACTGCTTCGTCATAGTCTACAAGTGAATGTCCTCGTGCAAGCAGATGTAGAAGATCAGTCACCTTTTCTGCATGGCGTCGAGGGAACCACGCAAGTTGCGGAAAGTCCTGCCAGGACTTCTTTGGAATCAGAGGAGCAGGCTCTATGTGATGAAGTGGTGCTGATGCAACGTCCTGCGGGTGCAAGAGGAGCTGGATATGATGTTTCGGACCCGGCTGGGAGCTTGACAAGCAGAGGACAGTCCGCTGCTGTGTCAGGTTTCAGTGGTGAGACTCGGAACACTGACTTTGACTGGGTCACAGCTTGGAGACAGGTTCGACAATATCTCTGCGCATATGACGGAGCAGGGGCACCTGGCCATACACAGATATTGGTACATCTGCTGGCTCTGAGAAGAGGAGCAACTGTCACAAGCGGAGTTTATTGCCCTAGTTGGGTGCTGGCTGATCAAGCTGCAATCTATCATATTTCGGACTGGCGTGAAGAATATGCTTTCCAATGTGACCATGCATTCACCAGAGCGTTTCCAGTCATGCATGAATTGTACCAGAATATGCCGGCCATCGTGGTGGTGCAGTATCTGAAAATTCAGTCTTGCCGTTGGTCGTGCAAGTTGTCGTTGAGGTGCACCAGGTCCATGTGGTGATGCGAGCGCAGCAATATGAACATGTGTCTGAAGTCATTGACTGGGTGCGCGCGCAGACTCAGGTCAGATTGCCTGTCGAGATCTACTACCAAGCAACACGTGTGGATTATTGGCAACAGATTGAAGTTCGAGCAGGCGCGGTTCTGCAGGTACGAAGCCGTACGCAACGAGAGCTGGAAGATCCGGTGCAGTCCACTGGTGAGACTGGCCCCTCGTTGGACCATCGCTGGTCATCGCTGCCATCGGAGCCGCGGCCCATCGCCGCAGAAGAGGAGGGAGCTGGAACTGAGGAGCATACGCTTCCGTGTTCTCCTAGTCTCTCTTCCATGGGGCTGACTAGACAGTGAACTGGTTCTCTTCACACGACACCTGGTGTGTTTCCTTTCCATGCGAGCCCTCTCCGAATGGAGATTGAGCACCTTGGAACAGCTGCGCCACGAACTGGCAGCTTTGTGCTTAGCTGTTCAGTCACCATGAACTTTTTCTTCTGCTCTCGCCAAAGTGGCTTTTGGGGCAGAAGGTGTTTTTCTATTGTTTGATTGTTGACGGTCGAAATGACCAGTATCCTACGGCAGCGCACCGGTGCATTGACTGACTCGCTAAGTCAGCCGGAGACACCTGTTCTCTGTGCCCCGCATTCGACGGACTCCCGACGAGCGCCTCAAACTCAAAAAAGCTATCTATCTATCTATCTATCTATGTTTCGACCCCCTTGAAATATACGTTTTTCAGGGTGTCCAAATTATCATAATTTGCATGCGTTTTAACCAGCGATACAATTGCCACCAGCTGACGCATATGTCGCCGCAATAAACCATACATCTGCAACCAGTCGACGCGTGTGATGCAATCGTGAAAGATAAACTGATACATAGACTATTGAGAGCAGTCGTTTTTGTTTGCCTTTCACCAGACACACCTTGTGATGCGGGATATGCGTTTTCGTTCCAAAACGAAAATCCCCACAGCAATGAAGGCGCTACTAACAGTTTAATGTCTCATCACCAGTATTCAACAGTGCCTGTGCATTGATATTTTGAAGGGAGCGCCAAATAAGTATGAGTTTGTAAACCACGTTTTTATGCGCAATAAACTGCAACAGCAACCAGCTGATTCTGTGGACCCCTGCAAAATGTACATCAAGTTTTGTCCAACAACGCCTCCACATGGATATATACTTTTTGGGCGTGCGTATTCGTTCTGTTTTCTGACACCTTTGAAATTGTACATTTTTCCAGGGCGCCCACATTACATTCAATTTGCTTGACATATTTCTCCACGCCCTTAAAATCGTACATTTTCCAAGAACCGAAATTATATCAACAATGCCTCCACCTGGCTACAATTTGGAACCTTGACTTTCTACAATAGGTTATGTAATTGCAACCCGCTGAGGTCGAATGATAAAATAAATATTTACAATCATTTTTGAAATGCACATTCTTCAGGGCGCCTAACTGTATATCCAACAAGGTTTCCACATGAATTTAGACTTTTTACATAGTCATTATAGTCATTCTATTTTTCGATTTCCTCGAAAAGGTACGTTTTAAGGCTAAGGAACCCACATTATTTCAATTCTTTACTGCTTTCAGAAACCAACATCGTATTCATCAACACCTCCATATGGCTATCTTTGGAACACCAACACTTTTTAATTGGAAGCAATGGCAAAATAGACAGCATCTTGAGCACAGAACATTTTTTACAATGAACTGCGCCATTGCAATCAGCTGATGCAAAACATGCAGTCATGAAAGGTTTATTGAAACGAGACGTTTTTTTGCTCTTCATGGACCTGGTGATGCAAATGATACGATGATAGAATATTTCATAGGTACGGAAATTAGAACAGCCCACTCCTCTCAGACACACCTCGCGATGCAGAATATGCATGTTTGCCCACAAACGAAAATGCGCCCCCAGCTGTTTAGCGACGATCGCGCTACTTACAGTTCAACACCTCAGCGCCTTCGGCGCGGGCGGATTTTTCACTTGAGAATGCTCGACGTCGAATGGTTGATGCCCTGGTCGAAGCCAAGCAGCTCCATCAGTGGATCCAATTTGGCCACACGGCATGCGACAGGCTATATATACAACAACGTAACACCAAGCATCGTGGACACCGCCAATCATCCCGCTCCCCAGCGACACGCCGGATTTACCAGCGTGTCCCCCAATGGGCCGCGCAAAACCACGTGGCATAGCGATGTCGCAGACGTCATTTGGCCACAGACTAGATGTCAAGCCGCATCTCAGCCTGTAGTACATGTCTCCGAGCAAGTGGCCAATTCTCAGGCCAGTTACATCTGTACTGGGACTCCCACAAGCCGCTTCCTGAATTAGACTTGTACTACTAAGTCGCCAGTTCTGACGCCACAGCGCCCAGAAGCACTACATTTGCACTACAAAGTTTTGCCAGTTCTGAGGCCAGCTCCCAGAAGCCTTCGCCGACTACATTCAAGTGGCCAGTCTGAGGCTACGGCTCCCAGAAGCCGCTTCCCGCGGGTTCTGAGACGCTTCCCGACTACAATGGAGCCCGCCAATTCACAGCCCAGAATTCGCACGATCCCGGTCACGTTTACGCCCTCTCCAACGCCGAGATGCACGAGCAAAGATATGTTCTGTTCACATATGTTTACTTGTGCGTTTACTCAAGCAAGACCCCCAAAGATATATTTGACTTTGCAAAGGACTTAAGCAAAACCCACCAAAATTTGTACTTAATGTTGCGTATCATTTTTCAGGCCCTAGCGAACGTTATAGATTGTTTTGCATATGGTTTTACTTTATCAGGACCCCAACGAAAGTGACCCAAGCAAGATCCCTGCACCGAAACAATTCTAGCAAGTCTAGTATGACCAACTCTGTAGCAGCGCTCCAGAATAGCACACAAAAAATGTAGCAAAACCACACCTGCAAACTGCAGATGTACTTCTAGCATACATACAAATGCAGCTGTACAACTCCCAATTGTATTCATGCAGATTTGTAACGCAACAATTTTCAACAGAAGAACCCTTCGCAGTGCTCCCGGGAAAACACGAAACACGCCAAATGCTTCCGGCTACGCCCAAGCGTTCAATACAAGAAGGAGGCAAGAGAGGCAGCCAAGACGGACCAAATTTGACGCACGTACAGCGACGCAGGGCGTATCATAAGTATGCTGGTGTACCTGGGCGGGGAAGTCCTTTGTCGCCTACAGAAAAAGCTGCAGGTTGCCAACTTCCCATAGCATACCATAATTTCTTTGTGCGTCCCAGATGAGGACCTTTTCTAAACCGTTTTGTCAAAAGTGTGCGAAAATGTGCAAAACATGCGGTCTTTTGAGTCCAGCCTCTAGGCATTGTCACTGCAAACCTAAGGTGTACACATGCAGTGCCTTTTCCGTCAAACTTTACAAAATCGAACAAACGTGTTGGAACTGAAACCCGGCAAAACCACTTGATTTGCACGGTTTGAGATCTTAGGATGCCCGAGTGCAACACGTGATCACCGGCGCCAGTGAAGGCCGGCCAGTGCGTTAGAGAATTGCGATTCGCAGCAGAACACGGGAACTTCGGTTTTGCGTTTTCGGATCTGTGTGTTTCTTGAGTTTGTTTGCCACTCAATATGGGCGGTGTAGACCTGCAGACCCCAGTTGCGGCATCGGAAGCGAAGACAAGCAGCAGACAAGTTTGGAAACAGAGATTCCATTGAGAACCCACAAGAAGAGGAGACAAAGACAGTTTTCTTAGTCGGTTGAAAACTACGCGAATAGCGAGAAGTGAACTCCATCAGTTACACTCCTTTACAGCATCCTGTCGCGCATCGGTTTCGGTTCGGTCTTCCGTTGGAAGGGACCAAAAAAAAAGGGAAACGCGAACATTGTTACTACTAGTAAGGCACTTGTTACTACTAGCGATGCCAGGAGCCCCTAGTAGCTTCTTGTTACTACCGCTTGTTTGCCGTTTTCTTTCTTTTTTCGAGGCATGAGACTTTGGAACCTGGGTGATGCGGAGCAGGCTGGGCGCGTCGGGTGCACTTTTTCATTGGCTCAGTTTTTCATAGGTGTGGTCTACTGAGTCTACTGTGTGGGCGCACGAAGCACAGGTAAAGGAATTCCCAGTGAGAAGTTCCGTGTTGGTCAGACGCCTAGTATTCTCTCTTTTCCTCTTTTCCTCTCTTTCGTTGCTTGTGCGCAAAGGCCATCTCCGTCGACTGGAAAACAATGCGTGCGCCAGCTGAACGACACATAAACTATTTGTGTTTTTGCTTTATCGCTTTATGTGGGCAACTGACCAGTAGGGCTGGTAGAAAGCAAGGAGTCAAGGATGCCCCCCCAAACGGGAATTTGTACCAATACCAAGGATGACACATTTTTGAGAAGGAAGTGAGTCTTGGAAGCACGTCAAAATTGCGTCACAACGTGACTGAATAATTAGGTATTGCATGTACGACCTTTGACGGGAAACTGCAGCTCTGGGACACCAGCTTCTGCCTGAGAATTGACATGAAATCAACGTGTTTTTTTTGCCTTAAGGAGTTTGAAGACATTTTGTTTGTGTTTTTTTGAGCTTAAGCGCGTGCGCATGCCTGCAGGTGGTTGTAGCAAGAGCATCGTCGCTCATTCGGAGGAGGTGCTCCTTCGAAAGAAAGAGAGAAAAGGAAAGGAGGAAAAAGAGGAAACTACTAGTAACAAGTGCATCGCTACTAGGAGCAAGTGCCTTACTAGTAGTAACAAGAAGCTATTAGAATTAAATTAGAATTACATTTTCCTCCTTTTCCTCCTTTTTCCTTGCAGCTCCGTCCCCTCCCCCTCGCGCTTCGAAGGATTTGTGATTTGTGAGGCGTGCTGCCTTCAGGTTGAGTGGTCTTCTGATGAGGCGTGTGGAGAAGAGGCTCTCAGGCTGAAACGAGAAGAAGAAGAGGCCGTTCTGACAGAACGACTCTCTTCGTAACGACGCTTTCACCGGTTGAGGCCTTGACCGGGAGCTCTGACAGTGTGAAGTTTTGGTGTCTCAAGGCGCCGTGGCGCACGCCAAAGAGAGAACGAGGGCAGTTGCACCGGTTTTATGAAGATCTCTGCATTGCATCAAGAAAATGCTGCAGTAGTTTCTTGCTGTCACGCGCGAAGAAGGTCACGCGCTGAAGCGCAGCTTGTTCTTAAAGTTTCTTTGTAACTTTGTCAGGGCCTGTTTTTTCTGTTGTTCAACTGTGGAAACTTCAGGTTCATTCGGTGGAAAGAAAAACATCAATTTTCTTTCAGGTAATCATAATCTTTGGTTTGGAGCCAGGAAGAAGTGATTTCGGCAAAATTAAATAAGAGAAAAACATGTAAAAGAACGTTTAAACTGATAGAAGAAAAGGAAGAGAGAGAGAGAGAGAGATTTTTTGTCTCTTCTTTTGTCCAGCAAAAGAGTCGACAAGAGAAGTCTCGGTGTTGTAGAAAGGGCCCTAAAGGCGCTCCGAGAACAAGAAAGACAAAGAGGATTTTGCAGCAAACCGAAACCGCTTGAGCCAGGCCTTTCGCTGCAAAGGCCTTTTGAAAACGACCGTCGCTTGAGCCTCGATGTGGATTCTGGAAACAAGTTGTCAACTCCCAGAATTTCCGATAGATCACAGCGTGTTCAAACAAGTTGTCGGCTCTAGTGGCTGTTTGTTTTGCATTGTCTCGACATCAAAGGTAGACTCACTCTCTGTGGACTGGCCCGGCCGAAGGTGAGTGGAAGTTTGCTGCGGGTTGCTACTTGTTTCTTTCTCCAAGCAGTGTGGCCAATTACAGCGTAGAGGGGAGGTGCACCGGTTCGCTCATTTTGTGAAGCTGGGCTGACCTCTTCGGAGACCGTGCTTCACTGGCCTTGCGAACTCGGGAACTTCACTTGCGGGAATGAGCCGCCAGTGAGTCAGATCTTGCTGGTGACGGAGAGCGCGGAACAGACTGGGATTGAGTTGGCTCGTGGCAAGCGGGGCATCTTGCACAAGCACGGAGAAGTTGCATGTGTAAATTCGTTGGAAGCTCGTCCCAAGATGGATGGCGGTGGGGAATGTTAGCGTCGGAGATGGAAGCGGGGTCTTCCCAGCAAGCAGCGGGTCAGGTTGTGGAGTGCTTTGGCGCCGTCGGTGGCGGACCAATGAGCAAACGATGGAAGAGAGGAGGAAAAGAAGCGAGAAATTCAAAAGAAGCCTCTCTTATTGCTGAGACTGTGGCCCGAGTCAGAATTCTGTGGTGAGAAGAAGACCATTGAGGAGGAGAGCTGATCCTGAGAAGCTTGGACGTGACACACGCTGAAGCGCTGCAGAACATTCCAACGCACTCCAACGTCTATAAGTCAAACGTGGTCTGACTGTTCCGCACGGGCAAAGCAGGAAGTGCGAGCTCAGCAAGGTAAAGAAACCCTAGGTTCGGACAAGTCCCGGGGAAAGACAGCTGTGTTTCTTCGTGGTAAGCCTGCGAGTACCTGTCGCGCTTCCAGTGCAAAAGATTGGCGTGGCAGTAATGCTGCTCAGCTGCGTGACATGCGTCATCAGCTCATGTCATGAGCATGACGCACTCAAATACATTAAATGACTACCGCAGGCCGTTATAACGCAGGCTACCTACACTCTAGCGGTTTTGGCGCCTGAAGGGGTTCTTCAGGACAAGGGGCCCAGACCCTTCTGTTGATAAAGTTCACATGGCATTGCTAGAGCGCCGTGCTGTCGCGCGTTCACGGTCCACACACACCCCCAGCGCATCATTCTGCAGTGGCGGGGCGGTGGTCCGCCATGGCCCCCCGGTCCGCCCGGGCCGGGTCCGACGGATGAGGGGTGCGTCGTAGCCGCTAGACCATGCCGGCCGTCAGGTGTTAGCCCTTTCCGCATTTGTTCAGATGTCTAGGTCTGCTCATTGGCCGTCTACTCATTGAAGGCTGTAAAGTAGCGCGTTGAAGAGCAGAAAACAGATGATGGGGCAGCCTTGTCGCCGCCAAGCTGAGGCTGCCAGAATTTATTGCGGCCCACTCAGAGATCTGGGCGTTTCCCAAAATTCGTGCAACCAGGACGACTGCGCGTTGGCTCCGTTTTTGGGCACTGCGCTCTGTAGTTGACAAGTTGCCTCAGCAAAATTCCTTTTGCGCGTTTGGTGATCGCTTGAAGGCTCCGCTGTGTGAGCGCGACTGGCCTTTTGTGACTCCATCCCCCAGGGTCACGTTTTTGTTTGCCCGCAGACGTGACCTGCGTCAACACCTTGTTTTACTTTCAACCAAACCCTCCCGATACTGCTGCAAAATTCAATTCGTTCGCAGGTGGGTTACAGCGGCCGACATGGCTGCGAGTTTCCAATGTCGCTAGACACCATCGAAGGCAGACCCCAACTTTTGTTTATCCACGCTATCAAATGGACCGCGCTGCAATTTCACGCAAAACAGGGGGGCGACCTTTGAACCCGACCGCTCGGCTACCTTCCGTCCAGCTCCTGGTGGCCGCATGTTGTGGAGCGGTCTCCTTTAGCGCGGAAATTTTGCGCGGTCATCCCGGGATCTTGGATCGCGTGTGTCATATTGAGATCTCATCTCACGCACAGATCTTGCATTCGCAAGTATTGTTTACAGTCCCACACACACACACTGCTTGGGGCGCATTGCTAGGGTAGTTTGCAGCATCCTTTTGCTATGTTTCGCCCGCGTCGTCTGAGCTGCTTTACTCAGTCGATTTCGAGGGCCTATGTGGGCCTCCGCACTGGTGTGGTGCGTCTTTGGGATTTGGCATCCTTGGAGGTGCAAAAGGGGCTGCTCCATTTTGCACACCGGCGTTGCAGTGTAATTTTTTAGATGTAGGCTTACGTCTGTATAGGTGTGATTACATCTATTTTTATATAAGTGTGTGTGTGTCGTTGATTTTCACATAGACCGATTATGCGCGGCGTTTCCGGCAGGTGATTTGCGACTTTGAAGGGGGCGCGATGGCTGCCAAGGATGGACGGCTTCGGTTTGCTCTAAGAAACAACGTTGAAAATGCAACAGGCAAAGGTATGACCGGTGTTGCCACAACTGAATGCTAGGGCTTTTTAAAGCGCTGCAAGAGTGGCAAGCGTTTGTGCTTTCCGTCTTTGGAATCTCGTATGGCGGTCAACTTGGTCCCTTTTCTTGTTTTCTGCGTTCCTGTCCCTTCCTTCTGTCGCAACCTTTGTGCTCGGCACGGCCCCCCATTACTGCATCTCATTTCTTCACTTGCGTTTCACTTTGTCCCTTTTCGCCCTTCACCATCTCTTGTTCCCGCTGTGCCCGAGGACATAGAGTACATAACTGTACTTCGTTCATTCCGTCGTTCCATTTTTCCGACGAGGCAAGTCTGTTGGAACAACCTTCTCGCAACGCCTTGCGCCCTCCTCTTGGACTTGGATTCGTAACGCCTCACACAATTCTGTGTGATAGGGGCAAATGATAGTTTCGTTTCGACAAACACCTCATGAGGTTGTTGTGATGAAATTTGGAACTCAATTTGCGCTCAGTTTTTGTTGTGACACCAAACAATGAAACAATCACCAGAAACTCGAAAACCGAAGCCACCGAAGCCTTTTGATTCGCTTTGAACAATGCCATAGGAGGCTGGCACTGCAGTCAGTGGCATGGCGATTGATTGCATCGGACGAAGAGCTGTGAGTGGTTTTGAGGTGACAATGCCACAGTTTATTGTCTTGCAGAAAACAATGCAAACTTGCTGTTTTGTTTCTTTTTGTTTTGTTTCTGCGCCGCTAAAGTGAACCGAATCAGAAGGTTTGCATCTCAGACCGGACTTTCGGAGGATGGACACCTGGCTTACTGGCACTTTGAACCGCCAGGCGGGGTGTGTGACACTAAGTGTGTTGGACAAAGCGAGGGTCATGAGTAAAGGTCCCTACCGCAACACATATATATATATAGCCTATATATGCAATAGCAATGGTAGCCACGTAGTGCCCTGGGTGAAGTCCAAGGTGAACAGCAAGTAACGAAATGGCGGTGGCCACACAACCGACTAACCTCAACCTGTTTCACACTGAACCACGACTATGTCACGCACTTACGTGTATGACATGCTTCACTTGCGCCCGTGCTAAGCTCTTCGGTCAGCTTGTCAACATGTCTTGAAATCAAACATTTCTTGCAATGTCAAACACAGTAGTTCCTGTCCAAGTCGTTTCTCCCAACTGTAAAATTATGTCAAACACAGGTCCTCAGTGACAGCTAACAGTAAGCCAGTCCTCCCCACAGCTGCCTCAGCGGCGCAAGGACCCGAACCGGAAAAGTCCGGTCGTTTTCCGGTGCTTTGAAAGGCGTTTTCAAATGGTTTCGGGTTGTACTGGTGCTTATCTCCAGCATCAACCCAACTTCAGAAAAATATGGTGCCACCTGCTGTGCCAACTCAATGCTCCAAGGATCCCTCGAAGCTGGGTTTTCTCAAAATCAGTTGTCGGAAGGTTTTTCCCCAAACAGTTTACTGTTAGGGGTTCTCAATGCTTTACAGAATGGTCGCCTTGGTGCTGGATGGTCTGGTCGGGTTCCGGGTTCCCGGCTGGCTTGTCTCCCACTTCCTTTCATTTGTCTCCCACTTCTTTTCAATTGTCTCCCAGGCTGGGTGCTTGTAGTCGGGTTTCCGGCCGGCTTGTCTCCCACTTCCTTGCATTTGTCTCCCACTTTTTCCCCAAGCAGTTTACTGTTAGGGGTTCTCAATTCTTTCTTAAGATGTGTCCGCGCTGGCGATGCAACATTTCTATTCATTTGTCTCCCAGGTCTGTCGCTGGTGGTGTCCGCCCTTTTCTGCAGGCGATGCAGCATTCTATTCATTTGTCCCCCAGGCTTGTCACCGGTGGTGTCCGCCCTTTTCTGCTGTTTCCACTGCTGGGTGTCCGCCCTTTTCCGTTGGCCATGTAGCATTTCTATCCATTTGTCTCCCAGGTCTGTCACTGCCAGTGTCCGCTCTTTTCCGCTGGCCATGCAGCATTTCGATTCATCTCCCAGGTCTGTCACTGCTGGTGTCCGCCCTTGTCCGTTGGTCATGCAGCATTTCTATGCATGTGTCTCCCAGGCCTGTCACTGGTGATGTCCGCCCTTTTCCGCTGGCCATGTAGCATTTCTATTCTTTTGTCTCCCAGGTCTGTCACTGGTGTGTCCTTGTCTATTGGCCATGAAGCATTTCTATTCATTTGTCTCCCAGGTCCGTCACTGCTTGCCATGTAGCATTTCTATTCATTTGTCTACCAGGTCTGTCACTGGTGGTGTCCGCCCTTGTCCGTTGGCCATGATTTGTCTCCCAGGTGTGTCACTGCTGGTGTCCGCCCTTTTCCGCAGGCAATGCAGCATTTCTATTCATTGGTGCTGCCGCCCTTTTCCGCTGGCCATCTTTCAGGTTTGGTGCCTGCACTGCTGTTTTCTGCCGCGTGACTGTCTCCGGGAGTGCATTCCTGCCACACTGTGTAACTCTCTCAGCTTTGTTTTCCTTTTCGGGCAAGCGTTGGATGAATGACCGGATTGGATTTCGGCGGCGGGGCAGCGATCTCTCTGTTCAGCTGGGACGGAGGGCATGCGTCAGGCGCCAAAAATCAATTTCATGTCACATCCTTCGCTCCTCACGCTTCTATTTCTTGTCCTCACGTGGTCAGCTCCTTGCTGATTGAGCAGCATGACCAGCATCATGTTCGCACTTGAAGAATAATTCCCCCAAAAGGTTTACTGTCAGGGCTTCTCAATTCTTTCTTAAGATGTGTCCGCCCGCTCTGTACTGCTGTGTCCGTCTCTGCCTTGCAATCCTTTACGTTCGTCTCCCAGCTCTGGGCTGCTTTGTCTCCCAGCTCTGGACGTCGCAAGCTCTAGTTTCGATTTTGAAAAACACAAACTGTTTGGGGTCTACGGTGGTGTAATTTTCACTCCTACGTGTGGCATTCAAATTCAACTCACTGGCTGGGACAGTGCAACACCTCCTTGTGGCTTTTCCTCTGTGGTCACCCCGCACTGTGCAAACTTGCCACTTGTACTTGTTTTGAATGGCCTGCTCTATTGCGAGCCATTCTTTGTCATCTTTGGACCCCCTGCACACAGGAAATCATCGACGTGTCCTGCTATCCCTCAAAGCACTGTGTGAGCGGGAAGTTTCTGCGCTTCGATACCAAGTTTCTGAGGCTGGCGCATCCACCAAGCCATAGCATCCCGATCTGAACGATCTCAGAGTGGTGTTGGATGCTCTCTGACACATCACCCTTCTCCACCTGTTTTGTGCGTGAAGGAGTGGCAGGTCTGTCGTGTGACTGTCGTTGTTGCCCGGTGTTCATACCGGTTGTAGCCTTTCAAGATCGCTCTTAGCGTATGTTCCATCCTTCAACTTCAGTATCCATCGGCCGATGGGCTCAACTGGAGGTCGAAGGTGTGGTGGGATTGCGAAAGCTCGTGCTATGTAGTTTGTAACTTCCACGCCCGAAAAGCCTCTTGAAACGGTTTTTCTACTATGTAGTTCTTCAGGTGTCAAGTATTTTTTCACTACTTCGACTGCACGTCTCTTCAGCTGTGTAGCAATGTAGGCTGTCATGTCTGCTAAAGCTTCTTCTCGGCCACGTTTTGACTCTGGGATGGTGATCTCAATCTCTTGCTGCATCTTGTTCACCAGACTTCTCCAAGCGGGTGGTGGTTTTGACGGCTTGGGTTCCACCAGCTTGTCGGTGTCCATGTCGTCGGTCTGGCGGCTTCACTTCCAGGAAGGTTCTGGTCCGAGTTTGTGACGTCGCACGCGGGGTGGTGCTGGTGTTGTCATCTCTATGTCTTGTCTGTGCCATTCGTGCCATCTGGTATCTGAGAGATGCACCAAATCTCATATTCGTTCCCTCCCTCTTGTGCTTTCTGGTCTTCATCGGTCAGGTGTTCCAGCTCTTCTCGGTGGGATGCTCTCAACTGCCTCTCTCACCATATGAACCTCGGAGTTGACCATCTGGTTCCCGTCGGGTTTCTGTGCGGATTCTCCTGAGAAAGCTCCATTCTTGCCTTCTTGATTCGTGAGGTTGGAAAAGATCTGTTTTCTCCAAAAATCAAACCTCCCGGTCGGCAATGGCATTCTCTTTGTGCCTGGAGCTCACTGCTCGTTGGATGCGCTGCTGTGCTTGCCATTCCGAAAGTCCGTGCTCTGCTTGTTCATCAGTTCAATGCTGTTGCGGTAATAAGTTGTGGGATTTGCCAACATTTGTTCATGTAGGTTCCCTGTCAAACTGTGAATGAAGCAACCTGTCTCATCTGGAGCTCTTCCCAACACATGTTGCACTGGTGAAAAACATTGTACGTCCGTAAGGCTTCACACAAAGCCTGTTCAGGAGGCTTCACACATTGATCGTCAACCAGTTTGGTCATGGTTTTTGTTCCGGCTTGTTCGCACACCTGTAACTGCCAGCTTCGCCTGCGCACAACATTCAACCGCATGGTTTCTGGCACCGGGATCGAGTCGGTCCCAAAATAGGTAGGGGATCCAATGTTCGTGAGCGGCCACGGTTTGGTGCTTTCCAGTTTTGATGCTACTGAGTCACCGGGTGTGACCACTTCCCTTCATCACTCGCATAAAATTTCGGGAGGAAAGGGTTCCAGGCCACAGCGGACATCGATTCTTTTTGGCCACCCGTTCACCTGCGCCCCGTTGCAATGGCACCGTTCTCGTGCTCCGACCTGTCGCTGATTTGAACAGGTACAGGTTTGTCGCTGATTTGTTTCCTGATTGGTGCCAAACATGTGTTCCAAAGGCTTGTTTTGGGGTCTGGAGGTGTTCTTTTTCCCGATGCATGGAGCAACTTCCACATTCAAGTTGGGACCCATGGCGTTTCACATGTGTGCTCACACAAATGGGTCCATGTCCGAATTTAACGGGCAAGGTGTCCTGTCTTCCAAGTTCCTGCTGTAAACTATGGTAGTCATGTTCCAAAAACAAAACTCAGCCACACATTTCACGTAGTCAGGCTGACACCCCTGCCATACCTAACACCCGTGTTGCGAACCGCGACACGAAAGGTTCATCCCTTGATCTCGGTCCAGCACGGCGAACATGTCTTCACGCACGTTCGAAGTCGTTTTCCGCCACACGACGTGTTTTCGAGTTCTTCATCTGAGCGCTTAACCGTCAGACTGGAGTGGGGAATGTCCGCAGGAAATCCAAACGTGAGGCCTATAGGTCACATCCGTTCCGATGCAAGCATCTCATGTCCAGCCATCTTTTGAACCATATACTGGACAAACGACTTTCGGGGGAACAAGCAACCTCTAAAATCGTGCGCCGGCCGACCAACTGTAGGTCCTAAGCCTGAAGGTCCACGCCGTTCTTCGATTCCTTCTCCATAAAATGGCGGACTGGTTCCTCAGATCGGATGTCTAAGGATGCTTCTTGTGTTTGAAGTCCTGGCTGGCTGGGGTCGCTCCTTTTTCAAGTCCGTCAAGGCACTCATGATCGGGGTCAGCGCTGGAATGACTTTCTTCGGGGTGGCATTGGCGGTGAGCTCCGTCTGTTCGTGCCATCGTGCAAACCTCGACGCCTAATTGCAGTACCCCAGGTGACATCATCACTTCCTCATAAGAGAGGCTTGCATGCTTGCCGAACCCCATGGCGTCCTGTAGATGCGATCCCCACTCAGTTCGGCGATCTGGTTGATGCGGTCCATGGTCCATGGCCTTCCTATTCAACTGGGGAATGGTCTCGTTGCCACTCAATGAGACAAGGAGCTTCTTCTGGCAGAAGCCACCAACACACTCTTCTTGGTTCCAGCTTTGTTCAACTTCACGGTCCACTCCTGGAGGTTGGTGCGGCTGCGTCCTGTCTGACGGACTACGCCGTGTTCCTCCTCCAACGTAGGCGGACACGAAGCTCCGTCACCCTCCGCTTGGGAGGCTCTCCCAAGGCACGGATCGCCTCGATGAGTTCCTTCTTGAGACGGATAGTCGGCATGATCTCTAAGGCTGGAACTAAGCTCAGAACGAGAGGCGATCTTAGTGGCGGCTGGCGGGCTGCTGTGTGTGTTGTTCTCCTCTATAGTTCCGCGCGCAACCCCAAACACAAAACAACCATCCGAAACACCAACAATGTCACCCTGGTCACCTGGTCACTTTGAATTCCAGCCAAAAACCTGATCTGCTACGGCCTCCCTTTCGGGCCGCAGACGCACCGGCTTGGTGCGAACAGCGTCGTACAGATCCGTCGACAGCTGGTGGACCCGGTCCGGCCTTCAGGGCTCAACGGGGAAAGGAACATGTCTACGTGGCTACGGTTCGTGTTGCTCCATCTATAGCCCTTGATTCCTCTCTACTCTGTCGGTTGTCTGCCCCTTCGGCCTAGGCCCTAGGCTTCTTCTGTGTACCAGCTGGTCTGCTGGTTTTTGTTTTTTTCAGTGGTGTACTCCATGTTCGGTTCACCTCGGTGTCAATCTCGGTCCGGTATAGGTGTGGCGTGGTGTGGCTGTGTAGTGGCCGTCATCCTGCTCGGGCGGTCCCACTGGGCGACTTTGTGAGGTTACCGCTGTCATCGCTTCCTCCTCCACTGCTGCGGTCATCAAGGCGATACCCTCATCATTCATGCCGGCTATCAGTGCTGCTGTGTCGATTCCCTCTGCAGGCACCTCTTCTGCTCTCATGATTCTGCAGGCCCCAGTATCCTGCTTTTGGATAGGTGGTGTGTTGATCACATCGGAGTAGGTCATTGTCATCTTCTGGCCACTGAGCGCGCAGCTCCTGGGACACGCGCTGGATGGTGTATGTCTCATCTATGGCCGTCTGGGCCAGCAGGCCTGTAGAAACTTTGGTACCTGTAGCATGAGGTCTGTAGTAGCTCATCTTGAAGCCATGTCTCATGCTCCATGTGTCGACCGTGCACGGCTGTCTGTGAGCCTGTAGTGGTTTCCTGGCAGTCATGCCAACGGTCATACTGTTCATAGTCTTGCCATTGGTTCCATTGTTGATGTTGTTGCCAGGTACTCCAGCTCGTCTGACTAGTCGTGCTGGAGGCATGCTTTGAATCACTTTTCGACTTCTTGTACTCCTGGACGCGCGCGAGGGCTTGTTTGGCCCGGGCGTGCACCTCCTGGTGATGTAGTCACTCATAGTTTCTCCTTTCTTTCGACTGCCCCTGAAGTAACGGTTGAGGTGCGTAAGTTCAGGGATCTGTGGTCGTCCCAGGCTGGATGTTTGCACACCCTGCTACCAGCAACGAAATGGCAGCCACACAACCGACTAACCTCAACCTGTTTCACACTGAACCACGACTATGTCACGCACTTACGTGTATGACATGCTTCACTTGCATAGCCCATATATGTATTGCCTAATATATAGACAGTATGTCAGATTCCCGCTCAGTGAAGCAGGTGTTGAACAATGCTGACGCCTCAAGTAAAGAAGATGCTTCACACCGGCAGTAATACAAAGGTGGTGCATGGTCGTGCTGAGGATGTTGTAAGCCAACTGTAGGAAGATCGAACCGTGTCGAGAGGGAACGTCCGTGGCATTTTGTGCGCTTGTAAAGGCAAGTGGAAAAATACTTTTTGGCGATCTTAAAAAAAGATTGTTGTAGAAATGCCAGTGGCAAACGAAGTCTACCGACACAGGTGCCAAACCAAGGTGAAGCAAAACACGAGGCAAGCGAAAACCAAGGTTCGAGCGGCGCGCGAACGAATTGGGAGGCGACGAATGTCGCCGCGGCCGGGGCGCCCTTTTAAGCTCGTTGAGCCCACCCTCTCGGGATGGTTGGGGGTTCATCTCAACCGCATGTTACACAGCGTGTAATTCACACGGGAGGAAAGTGGCAAATCAAAAAGCTAGCTCGGCAAGCCTGGCTCAAGGAGGTGGCGCCAGTAGCGGCGCGTGAAGTACACTGCATCGCTGGCTTGTCCGCCAGCCTGGGCCTCTGCTCCAAGCAAAGATCTGGCAACTGGAGGAGTTTTGAAGCTCCTCCATCCTGCGTGGTACATGAGGTTGCCATTGACGAGTGTCAGGATGTATCCACCCTGAGAGGAGCCACCGTTGCGGGTGGAGAATCCCGCATCGAAGAAGCACAGCAACCGCAGGTCTTCGCAAGCGCCAATGTGGTTGTAGGTGAGGCCGATATCTTGGCAAACTTGAGCAAATGGTTGGTGTCCATCAGAGTTTGGACCGTGCCTTTGTTGACCATGCCTGGCAACAAGCTGGTGCTGCGCGCAAGATGCGGCGAAGTCTGAACTGCCGGCCATTGCGTGGATGAGCCCAACAGACCACGAAGCTGTGCGACTTCACGTTCACGGAGGCTGTCAGCTGGGGAACGCTTCTTGTCCACAACAATGGGCATCACCTTTTCCATCTGTTGGATCTTTCGGCCACCTTCCGGAGTTTTCTCGACGTCGCAGCCACAATATTCAAGGCTGTCGTGATCTTCTTTCCACTCCCTGAACGAAAAGTTGGCCTTGAGCTGTTCCACAACAGAGCGGTAGCGCGGGCTATCCATGCAACCGACACCCAGGACGTCGTCAACGTGCATGATGACCATGCCGACAAACCGCTTGCGAGCGTCAGTGTAACTGGCGAAGGCCGTATCGAACTCTTCAGCCATGTGCTCGGGGCTGGTCTCATTGGAATCTTCAGCAGCCCATGGCCCATGGTTCATCTCCATAGTATCCAGCATCGTCGTCAAATGCTGGCTCCTCCTCGTAGTCGTCCACTGGCCAATCATCTTCATAGTAGCCGGCGTCTTCAGGCCATGGTTCCTCCTCCCACTCCCACTCATCATGCGTGGCATAGGCTCGTCCCGACCACTTGCCGAAGCGCTGGTTTCTGTCATGGTTCCAGACTTATAGTCTTGGCCGAGGATCGCGCCTCGATGACGGCCTGTTTCTCCAGTGATTGCCTTCGGCGTGATGAGTTGTCTTTGCTCCTTAGTGAGCGACGCACGACGAAGCAAATGCCATCCTTGAACTGGGTCAGGGAGTGCAACTTTGTGTTGTAGGAGCTTGCGGTAGCAACGGTTGGCCAGGCTGACGCTGAAGCAAAATGAAGTAGCCCTCAAAGTCGGTAGGGAGTTGGGCACTCTGGTCGTAAGCATAGTTGCCGTCCAAGATCGACAGCGTGCTCTCGAAGGCATCATCCTTTTCCAGTTGCTCCAAGCCTTCGAAGAGGCGCCACACTGCGCAGCGGAAGCTGCCGACGATGTTGAGCGTGCTCTCCTGAGGCCGTTTCGAAAAGGGCATCTTTCGATGGTACAGCTGAATCCGCTGCCTCCATTCTTTGTAATCGGCCGGCTGCCCGGAGAACAGGCGAACGTACGAGTCCCGTAAGTCTGCGTAGCTGTTCTCCTGGGTTGCGTGGCTTGTCCTCTTCCTCGTTGTTGTCCCTTCCTTGACATTCGCCGGAGTGGCCCGTAGGGTTGTGAACAAAGAACTCAACAAACAGGATCGCGAGGTAACCCACAAAGGGAAGGTGACGAAGACCTTGGTCCCAGCGCCCAGCTCGAGGTCGAAGTAGCGAAGTGCGTGGGGGCCCTCACCCAGACCGGGTTCGGGCTCCGCTACCAATGTAGAAATGCCAGCGCCAAACGAAGTCCTCCGACGCAGGTGCCAAAGGTGAAGCAAAACACGAGGCAAGCGAAAACCAAGGTTCGAGCGGCGCACCAACGAATTGGGAGGCGACGGGCGCCCTTTTAAGCTCATTGAGCCCACCCTCTCGGGATGGTTGGGGGTTCATCTCAACCGCATGTTACACAGCGTGCAATTCACAATTGTCCTTTTTGCAGCCGAAGTCGAATTTCATTGTAATTGAGAGTAGAGCTTTTGTTTGGTAATTGACAAGTGCCCAAGCTCACTGACCGTTGTGCCATGCCGTCCGACTGCCACAACACATACTGTAACGCACTCGCCGTGATGCCAACCATGCGAGTCACATGACCGTTGATACCGCACGGCGCGGCACTGCTCAGGGCGTGTGGAGGAGCGGGTTTTGACAAGTTCGTCGTGACGCTCTTGCTTCTGCAAATTTTCCCGACGATATTCTGTGATTTTTCGCAGTTGAAGGCTTATGACAAGAGAAGAGAAGAAGATGGAAATATGAGAAAAACATGAGAGAACTCGTCGCATCTTTTAAACCACTTTTCAGGAGTTTTCCTCACCTGGCGAGGTTTCGAAGCTGTGGACTGAGAAACTGAAACCGTGTTATCTTGTTTTCAGAAAATCCGGTGAAAGAGAGACAAACAGAACACGTTTCAGACACGTTTTCTGACGCTGACGTTTCTTTTTCTCGTTTCTCAGGACCAAGGCGAGGTCAATCACAGCTTTCGTCGCTGTCGCCACTTCCGCCGGAGGCGCTTTCGCCACCGACACCGCCACTTCTGCCAGGTGTTGCTGGCGCATTTCACGGCCTTGCGGAGCATCGTGGCGCCGCTTGTCGAGAGAGAAGAGAACCAGAAGAGACCAGAAACAGAAATAGAAACACTCCTCTTTCTTTCTGCCTCTCTCTCTCTCTCTACTTTGGGAGAAAAAACACAGAAGAGTTTCGAAAACACGATTCCCTCGCGAAAGCTGTGAAGCAATCCTTAAGTTTAATGTTCGCACAAATCGACCGTTTCCTATTCGCTAGCGATTGACAGACACGCCTCTCAAAACTTTTCGTTTGCATGGTTCCAAAAGGCTTGAAAAAGGACGCAGAACAGTTGAACACTTCGTTCCTTTTGTTGTTTTCCTTCTCTTTTGCTCGCTCTTACTTAGTTAAGTAGGCGGCTACTTAATTGAGTAAGGGCTAGGTGCACTACTGGTTACTAGTAACTGGACGCACGATAGCTCACGTTTCTATTCATTTGTATGCGCATGCTGGCATGGGTAACCCAGAAATTCGCTAGAACCCTAAACTAGGAAATGAACAGGGTCCTATGGGCCTCAATGGGGACTAGGATTCACCACCTGTGGAACCCGCCCAATCACCAATGCCCTCTTTTCCTGCGGATGAACGATCCTGCGCATGGTCTTCATGGCCTTGAGCCATAGTGTCGAATGCGCGAAACATGCGGCTGCATCTAGCATATGGCAACGAAATGCGAAGCGAAGGCATGAAGGTACCTGACAGGAAAATACATCTCTGAAATCTGGTTCTCTGAACACAGTACGAACAGATTATCTTGACCTTAGAGATCCCTCTAGATGGTTAGGGATTCCCACACCCCCTTTCAAGATAATTTCACAATGCTCTGCACTGCAATTAAAATGAATGCTAGGGCGCACCTGACTGCTGTCGAAGGTGTATTGCCTGCGCACGGTCAAGGGAACGAAGTAAAGCGCGAATCAATCCAATGCTTTGGCATGCAATGGAAACGGGAAAGTGGACTCGAAAAGAAGCGGATATCGATGACTCTCCAACTTTTCTCGCAAAAAAGACGCGGGAGTACATCTCGACCGCTAGTAACTGTGCCTGATCACACAACTCACGCATGGCTCTCGAGATTCACGCTCAGCGTATAGCTCAATGCATGCCTCTGCACTTCCAGTGGAGGGAACGGATGATATCCCCGACCAGTACATACTCTTTCTTCGGTGCAAAGTGGGGCTTATCATCCGGGAAGCAAAGATCACAGATTGTGACCTTATCGACATGTCGACCTTTGACTTTCAAAGATCCGCATCCGGAGGCATGAAATGCTCGACCTCCTGGTGTGACATAAAATTCACGTGGGATCGGCTCAACATTCTCATTGGGTTTCGGCACATCCACAGCATTCTTGGAGGACGAAGCCTGAGCAACATCCGCAGCCTTTGCCTGATGCTTCAATTGCCTTTTCTGCAGCGATTGAGCTTTCCGGCGGGGCAGCTTGATATGCTGTGTCTCCTCCTCGATCTCATCATCCCAAGACGATCCTGGACTCGAACCACGTTTGCTTGCGCTCGAACGAGAACGGGTGCGATGGCCTCGATCACCACGACTTCCACTTGACGGAAGCATGCGCCACAAAACTGAGATCAGTATTGCGGTCTGGCACAAAAACATGGCGAGCAGGATGAGTAAAAACATCCACGACAAGAAACCCTTCAGTATCTTGCTCGAGCTGGAAAGGAATGTGCAATTCAAGTTAATTCAGATCCAATTTGATCAAAGCTTGTGGAAAGGAAGAAAGCAGTATTGATTGACTCACAATCTAAAGCTCCTACCTCACAATCAGCTTTACGTTTCACTTGTAACGATTGGCCGTGATTGCAATTGCTTTGAACTAAAGGAGAATCCTGGCTCGTCCGGGTCGAACATTACGAACCCCCCTTCGAGCCTCACAGGCTCACCAAGGGAAAGGCTCTTCACATGGATCAAGACCTCCATAACGAGTCGTTCAGGATAGCGACCGGTGTTGGACCACTTTGACTTGTTAAACGTCTCATGATTTGGATGACTACAGTATGCAAACTTCTCGAGACATGAAGCGATGGCTTTACTGCTCGTTGCAAACAAGAAAGTCTTGTTCACAATCGGACCACCACACATACAGAGTTTCGGAGCATTTGCAAAAACTGGCCTATGAGCTTGCGTCAGGAGTTCCTGAACCGGCTGTGATTTCCAATAGTTATTGCGTTTTGGCAGTTCGAACGACCAAACACTGCAGGCTAACATGATTTCACTGCAAAAACCAAGAAGATAGAATGATTTGTCCTGGTGTTCTTTCTTGAGCACTTCGTTGGTGGACAAGTTCTGTAATGAACTTCCTCCCGTACACGGAAGTGAGAAATGTACATAGGAAAACTTACCCTTCCTCTGGTGATGCTTTTGCAACGTTTGAAGAATGCTCCTGTGACACTCTTCCAAAGGCGAGAGTTTCGTACGCCTGATAATCAACGAATTGGCCGGGTAGAATGTCAGTGCAGTTCCTGCTAAAGTGCTTTCCTTTGTGCAACAAACTTCAACAATGATGATGTCAAATTCTTCATGTTCAAGACCACATCATTTGCTTCTACAAACACTTGGGAACTTCTTGGTGCTTGACGAAGAGCTGGATGGTGTTCCAGCCTTGAGATGGCGCTGGACTATCGGCTTCAACTCGATTGTACCGTCAGCACGAATCATGCTAGACATCTTGGCACTCGGCGACTTTGAGAGGACGATGAAGGTGGGCTTGAAGATCCAAACACTGCGAAGTTCACCTCATCATCTTCAAGAAAGCTGACTGTGAATTGATTGAAAAGCCGGGAACCTAACGTTTTCGTCAGTATGTCAGCGATTTGCGCATGGCCCTCAACCCAAACCAAAGAGATTGCTCCCCGCTTGATGAGTTCCTGGCAAAAGCAAATCCTCAACTCAACATGTTGACTTTTGCGCTGAAGGCCATTGGCCTGAAGAACACGAATTGCTGCTTGCGAATCCGTACGGCGCTCTATGTGTGGATGGGAGCCATGTCCAAACAGATGCTCATATATTTGAATCAATGCTACTGTCTCGCATATAGATTCCGTACTGGCACGAACTTTAGGTGGTCCGTCAATCTAGCTAGCCCGATGGCCTCCTGAACTGATTCGGCAATTGACGAAAGTTCAGCCTCGCATGAACTAAGGGCTACCAGAGACTGCACTCTACAAAAGGCTTTGACAATACTTCCTTTAAAGAAGGCTACCATGCCTGAGATTGATCTTCTTCGAAGACATCTGAGCGGTGCCCAAGACGCGTCCGTGTACATTGTGATCTGATTGGACTGTGAGCTGGGGTCCATGCTGACTCTGGAGATGGAAAGCATTGCACGTACGAGCGATGGTTGAACAGCCACCTGAGGATCGCATGCAAAGCGGCTTCATGTTTGGCAAGTGGATTTTGCCATCCCCGTAGCAAGCAATGACAGGTATACTGATAGATGCAAAAGCGTCTGCGACATCCAACTTAGTTTGCCTAGAGCACCCCTAAACTTGGTGACAGCCTCAGCAGACAGCGGCACTTCTTTGTCTTCTTTCGGGTCATCCAACAACGGCCTCAAATCCGGTGGATTGTCTGTGCCCTTTGAGATTTGATATGCTTCAAATGTGGATTCAAGATAGTTTGCGTCCAATTTGAGGGTGATCTCCTTATGCATTGGCTTTCTTTCGATTATACGCCCAAGAAAACGAATCTTGCCTCCCCCTTCGAAACTTGGCTTGATTTCCCCAGTCTTCTTGATTTTAAGTGCACTGGACAAATGCTTGAACACGATACCTGTGGCCTCCTGGCATTTGGAAAAGATCAAGAGATCGTCCACTTACGCCGCAACCTGAACCCAAGATTTTGATTTATCTTTCAAAGAAACATGTCCTGCGAAGATAGTGGATTCAAGCCTGGATGGATTGATCTGCAAAGACTTCAAAAGGTTAGCTAGGTGCTCTACCCATGCCAATCCGCTGGAACGAAGGCCATTGATAGCCTTGTAGGCTTCCAAGTACACAGGTGACAAATTTGGGAAAACAATACTTGGTGGCAGCTTCAAAATGACTTTAATCGGCTTACCCAACTTCTGACCAAGGGGAGATGCCATGAATGCGGCTGATACGTCTAAGCCTGTTATGTGTAAATCCGAAATTGAGGCTTCGGCAAGCATGAGTCGAAGGGACTCGATGGAGCTCGTGGGTGAACTGATCATCAGATCCTTCGCAGACAATTGCCCACGGGCTATCTCGCGTGCCACAAGGCGCATGCGAACATTAGTTGGGTCCTTGTCCACGCATACCCAGCGTGTGGTGATGGGCGAAATACCCCATTGCTTCAAAAGGACCTTGGACGTTTGCTTCTGAACACTCATGGAATCAATCTCGGTTTGCACGCCCTGAAAAGCTAAGCCACAATCTAGATATCGACCATCGGCATCACTAATCGCATAAACTGGGAACAGTAATTTTACTGGTTGGCCGCGCAACATGACTGTCTTATACTCGGGCTTCTGACCTTTAACCTGATAGACGCTCTGCATGAAACCGGAATGCCTGGATTCGATGTTCTCGATTGATGCTAAATCAAAAGCTGTGACCAACGATCCCAATTGCATAGCATCAGATTCTGGAGGCGGCAACTCTGAGGGTGGTACACCCGTGTCGACAGCCATGTCAACATCGACGATTGCCGGAGGAACCTCAACCGGAATAACTTCGGTTGGCTTTGGAAATGCATCTTCAAATGCTTTTGCAACTGGATCTTGGACTGATTCTGAAACATCCATGGTAGGCAATTCAGGCTCAAGCAAATCGGACTTGGGCGAGATTCTTCTCTTGGTGTCGTTGGATGATAGGATATATCGGACATCGCCTTGACATCTTTTGCTTTATGCAGACCCCCTTCACCCCCTTTACTCTCTAAAACATCAACTTCAAAAGGAGCATCATACCTAAGGGAAACAGGAACTGTTGGCTCAGGCAGAGACGGAGGTCGGGGCTGCTTTGAAGACAACCTGATTGGCGCTGATGAAGCAGTTTGGCTCGAATCAGCATGAATTGGAATATAGGCGCGACCACTAGATGGATAAGATGCGGACGGACCATGTGGAACTTCTATCTTGGCATCCTCCTCCTGAAGCCATTTGACATACCTTGCGACGCATGCACGACTGTGCTGACGTCCGTGGAATGTGGACTTCTTGCAAACATTGCAATCTTTGGTAGGACCATGCTTCCTAATCCATTCAGTTGGGACATTACGGATGTTGTCATAGTTTGGCGGTTTGACATGCAATTGAGACTCTGGCATTGATGGGTCAACTTTTGAAGTATCCTCACCTACTTTGGCAGCGTCGAAACGCTTGTGAACATCTTCTAAACTCGTCTCTCGAGATTGACTGCGATCGAACGACATCACAAAAGACGGTGCCAGGCCTACTTCAAAGCTTTTTGGTGTGAGCAGCTTCACGCTGCGGGCCACGAACACTCTTTCGGTACCTTCCAGCACACAGCAACAGATGTGTCCCAGTGAGTTGAATTCAGGACGCAGATACACCGCCTTTTCAAAGCGGGAGAGAGCACTCTTTCGAAGGCTTTCCGGAACCTCCGCCAGGCAGACCGAACCAAACATGGCTGTTTGCGTATGAACGGAACGGCCGAGAGCGATATCTTTTGGGGACTTCTTAGTGTCAAGAAAGGTCCAATGGTTGTTTGCACAAAAACAGATGTATGCAAGAGCGGAATTAAGGCCCTTACGACCGGAAGTGTTCAGATCGACCTGGTGTTCCCGTAGGTCCTGCCGGATGGCAGCCAAGGAATCCTTCACTATTCGAATAGCACCCTTTGCATTCCAACAGTTTGATGTGCCTGAGGTGCTGCTTTTAGGATGGAGATGTCCCGACCAATGTCCAAGCCAAGGAAAACCTGATTCACCCCCTCTTCAGCGTCCGTTAACACTTCCAAAGGAAACTGTGAGGCTCCAACAAGATTGAATTCGGTGAGCCAGTTCCATGGTCTTTACCACAGGGATGATCGGAACTACTCCACGCATGTTTGTGGCTATATATATCAACAAGAATCATAAATTTGTGCTTCTCAATAAAGAAGAAATCGGCAGCCACTTCTGAATTCAACTTATCTTTATTCTTACGACGATGCTGGGTGAAGGAATTGGCAGCTGAACGCGACAAACAACCTTCATGAAAAGGAACATGGCCTTGGTTGTGATGTTCCTCTAACGACTGCTTTATCTTTTGACCTTTCCTCAAAACAACTGGATGCGCTGACGAATCTTGTGGTTCGTGAGGTAAATGCATCGAAGGGCCATGTGCGGTATAGGCAAACCTGGTGGTTGGATTGACGTCTCAACTTGCATGTCACTTAGATTGGGCTCATTCAAACCGATCCCACTCCCTGAAAACGAAGACGAATCCTGCCCTGACTGCTCGGCAGTCCCTGACTCTCCAGCAACGTTTCGGTCGGCGGGTATCGGAGGCGTGATTTGAGGCTGAGAGTCGAGCGAACGATAAACAGTTTCAGGACTCAATTCAGTTTCTGCTTTCCGTTTTGCAGCCATCAACAATGGAGCTTCCCTTTCAAAGGTCAAAACATGTGGTTCCCCAAATCGAACCTGTTTGGAAGATTGTGAACCAGCTTTCGACTTTTGTGGCCTCACCGACGAAGTCTTGAACCACTCGACGAGCCGAGTTGCTGGCATATCGTGCTTGGATGACTCATCGATATCCAGACGAAAGTCATCGTGAATGACCTGGACCTCTGATCCGGAACTCCCAAGGGTCCATCCCTTACGCAATAATGTCCCAAGACTCAGTACATTGTTCGGCGCATTAGCTACGAAAGCTGTGATCAAACAATCCTGCCATATCTTGTGTTTAGGGTCATGGATTGAAAGCATCTTGAAATGTGCTTTAATACAAACCATTCTCGATGGCCTAATGATTTCACCAGAAGCTGAGGAAAAACCGTGGTCATTATCCATTGGGAGATCCATGACCTGGTGCACCTCGTACGAATCTATGAACTTGCTACTCACAACAGAGGCGCTTGCTCCTGAGTCAATTAGCCACCAGAATGTGTCCGAATCTTCCTGTTGAGAAGTTATCGCAGGCATCAAAAAGGGCATAAATATTGGATGCTTCATTGATGATGTATGCGCAAAATCTTGCTTTTCCTGATCAAGAAGGGAATGACTAAAAATTTCAGTTTTCACAAACTCTTGAAACACCACAGTGCTCTGAAAAACACCGGGATTTGACTCCGACCCACGCCCCGCGCAGTCCTCATCCAAGTTCACCGAACGTTCGAACTGCAACATGGTCTGCAGGCATGGATTCGAAAAACGCGCATTGGCGGCAACGAAAGGGCTCAAAGTCGGCTGGGCTATCGATGAGTCACCTTCGGTTGGCGATGACTCGGCATCCGGCTGATTCGAAACCAGCTCGTGAATCTTGCCTTTACTAGCCTTACCTTTACCCTTACCTTTACCACCTTTATTCTTCCCCTTCCCATCAGGCTGCTGGGAACCCTTTGACCCTGCATCGGACGAACCGGCCTTTTCAGGCTGATTACCATCCTTATCGGTCTTGGCGTGGCAATTGCTTTGGAAATGGCCTTTGCGATTGCAACGAAAGCATTTGGAATTCTTTTCTTTCTCGCTCTTCTCTTCAGCTTTCTTCTTTGGGCTGCTTGAAGTCGATCGTGTATCTTTGCCTTTCTCTTTTCCTTTACCTTTACCCTTTTCACCTTTCTTTGTCAGTTCTCGAACATACTCTGCATGTAATGCGATGCGGTGTTGCCACTGATCTCAGTCCACAATCGTTGAGAAGTCTCATACTTCAGTGCAGCAGCAGATTTGAGATCTTTGTAATCATCTGACGAACCATGCATTGTGACATACTCACACACCGTGATGGGCAAGGATCGAAGGAACAACATTGCAAGATCTGTTGATTGCAAGTCTAATCCACTCTTGGAGATTGTGCTCGGAAGCATATTCAGCAACTTCAGGTATCGGCTTTCTTCAAACTCCATCTGCTTGATGAGCTCGGTGACGCTGCTGGCCTTGAAAGTCTTGCCAAGAAGCGAATTGCGGAAATGCATCGCCTCCTGACGTGACCTCACGAGGTACTCGTGAGCGATCAACCTGAGGGCTTCGAATCCGTTTCGTTCTCCAGAATGTGAAGACTCATTATATGCAAGCAAAATCATCTTGGCCTTGGGGACCTCACGAAACACTGGTTTCAACATGTTCAGAAGTCGCACACCTCGGGCTTTCTGCTCTTCGCTCAACATTGTTGCATCAATGATCGAAGGAGATGTGATGGCGAATCGTACCTCATTGGCAAATGCGGCAGAGACGAGTCCAATCCATGCGGTAAAGTTCTCCATAAAAGTCTCAAAGCCGATGATCTCTTCGGTACGAGTACGCCAGCCTTTGGCATCAACACTGGGCATCTCTGGAAGCCACTTATCGGACCTTTGAAAAGCATCCAATGTAGCGGGCTTATCAGTTGTCCCACCGGTTCCAGCTGTTGTTGCACCTGTTGTAGCTCCAGTGGAAGGAACACCCAATGGAATCTCAATGCCGCCGGGGAGAACAATGTTGGCATACCCGATGAAGTGGAACCAACATTGCTTGACGATGCCGTTTGTTGTGCTGCAGCATTGGTCGTAGTCTGTCCAATACCAAAAGGTGAAGCACCATTGGGCTGACCTCCAGACATGTTGGCAGCTCCAAAGGGGCTTGACCTTGCATGAACACCCGACAGTGAAGGCGGCCTTGACACACCTCGAGGAGAGATGGGCAACGCTGTTCTCTGAGCTTGCAAACTTTGGATCATTGCTTGTTGCATCTGAATGGCACTCTGGGACTTAGCATTGGCCTGTTGTTGATTCTCCACGACACTAGCTAAGGTTTGAAGCTGTGTACCCATCATCTGAAGTCCACGGGTCAATTCAGCTATTTGCCCTTCCAAACGTGTGGAAACCGCAGGCGCTAGCGAAGCAGGTGATGGCGCTTTCGCGACTGCAGGCATTGATTTGCCTCGTCGGCCTCGTGGAGACCTATCTCGATCAGATGCTTCGGCATCGACTTCAGTGGCAGCTCGCTTGGCCATGGCTAACACAGGGGGGTCGCGGTGAAGAAAAAGTTTCCTAGTGACCTGGATCATGTCTAGAACTAATCTAAGGAGCACCATGAGCTCCGCTACCATGCGAAGCGCTAGAACCCTAAACTAGGAAATGAACAGGGTCCTATGGGCCTCAATGGGGACTAGCGTTCACCACCAGTGGAACCCACCCAATCACCAATGCCCTCTTTTCCTGCGGATGAACGATCCTGCGCATGGTCTTCATGGCCTTGAGCCATAGTGTCGAATGCGCGAAACATGCGGCTGCACCTAGCATATGGCAACGAAATGCGAAGCGAAGGCATGAAGGTACCTGACAGGAAAATACATCTCTGAAATCTGGTTCTCTGAACACAGTACGAACAGATTATCTTGACTTAGAGATCCCTCTAGATGGTTAGGGATTCCCACAAGAAAGGGTTGGCCCAAAACAAAGCTGGAGCATTTCACTGTAGATTCACCTTCAATGGTAGCTGCATTTTGACTTGTCAGTGTTTTGTCCATTGACTAAACTAACATTTGGATATGTTCAGGTTTTTCATTGCCATCAGCATAAGTTGACAGCTGCGCAATCTGAACTAACTCTGTTCTGCCCTTTACGGTGCCTCTATGGAAGTACAACAGCCTCTTTGAGAGAGTGCAGAGGGCGAAGCTAAAGACTGCATGACTCTAAAAAGTAATTCGACACATCCACAGATATAAAAGCGGGAAACTACATTGCAAGGGATCAGAAGGAACAAATGCAAGACTAAAGTGTTTTTCATTGCACATACACAGTGCCTATAGCTCCATGTGGGAAGAGCCAAAACTCTTAAGTGTTCTTTACGACTCACTCCCCAGTCCCACAGTCACAAGAATTTCCAGCCCTCAGAGAGAACGATTTCCAGCCCTCAGTCTGAGGCAGTGGAGCGAGGACAGCCGCGCCTTGGTTGGCTCAGATGATGGCAGCCTTTCCCTTTGGCGCTTGGACTCCTCCGAATGCTTGGTGAGGCGTATTTGTGCAGCCAATATGCTGCAATAATATGCTTAATGAAGGTATTTGTTGCTTTTGTGTATAAAAACGTGGAGTTGTGAGTTGTGAAGAGAATTTTAAGAATGAACCATGCGGGCCATGCTATTGATAAAGCCGTGTTTTTCTTTTAGACGTTTCTGTTTTTGAGATGTCAGACAAGCAAACATCCGCTGTGGAGGTTTGCTCGGCACGTGGGCTTTGTTTGGGCCATTCATGCTGATTGGGTCTGCGCCTCATCAAAGCGAAGATTGCGAGGCGATGAGTGTTGCTTTTGAGGCAAAGGAGCGTGCTGTATCTGGTGCTTTTGATGGTTGTTTGAAGCTTTGGGCCGGAAACCCGACGTTCTGGAAGCGAAGCGTGTGACGTTGCGACGTTTGCCCCAAGGACCTCCGAACAGGCGAGTGTTTGCGGACCATTCAAGGTCACTCGCGCCCAATTAGGACTGCGGACTGCTATTCAGTGAACATCTCAACTGGTATTTGCAATTCCAAAAATCAAAAGTCTCGCAGGAGCATTTGCTGCGGCTGAGCGTGGGACAGTGCTTTCCATAGCTTTTCCAAATTAGGTGACACTGAGCTGAGTTGAGCAAGACCCTACTTGATTGAAAAAATTGCCCATTTTTGGTAGGTTTTGATTGTTTCAGGTATTTTTTGGTTTTCGGAAGGAGGGAAGGAGGGAGGGAGCAAGGAAGGAAGGATGCAGGTGGCCAGTGTCGCGAGCGCTTTTTCGCAGGTCGCCAGCTGGTCGCCAGCTGGAGGAGGAAATAAGAGTAGTCTGTCTATGTTGAACTCAATTCATGTTGAACTCATGTTTGAAGACCGAGGCCACCCGATGGAAAAATCTAGAGGAAGATGCAGATTGGTGCGATTTTTGAAAAAAGGGCCGAACTATGCTGAACTCGGGTAGGAATGGGATTGTGTTCCAAAAAGATCCGCAAATTGCTGTAGGACTGCGGCTTCAAACGCTTTTTGCTGAGCTTGTGTTCCAAAGTGATCTGTGTTCCAGCATGATCCGTCTTACGTGTTCCAAAACGACCCCCAAAACGACCCGGGCGCCCCATTTTCTGTTTCTGTGAACGATCGGTCGATTGGTGTCAGTTTCCCATGTTCAGGACATGCCACATTTGAGCATGGTGATCCCGTAGTCCATTCGGGTACAAGACCACCCGAGGGGCGTTCGAGCGCGGAAAGAGCGCATGCTTGCCGTGTTGTTCCGTTACCACTGTGGGTAATCTACAGTGGTAGCGGAGCCTCGGCATGAGCGAAAGTGGAGAGTCTCCTGGCACGGAGTCCTCCGCGCTGCCATGGCGCGATAAAGATCCACCGCCAGGTTTTGACGGCGACGTCGAGAAGTTTGAGGGCTACCTGCGGGAATTGAAGATGTGGCGGCATGAGACCGATGTTCCGGCCAAGAAGCACGCCGTGAAGATGCTTCGCGCCCTCAGCGGCCCAGCCAAGGCCGTTTGTCAAGAGCTGGAAGTGGAGACCCTCCTAACGGAGGCCGGCGCGGAGGCCATAGTCAACAAGCTGAAGGAGTACTACCAGCCGCATCTTGAGACTGCAATGCCACGCGCTTTCGAGCGTGCTGTGTATGGTGAGGCCCGACGACCGAAGGAGACCTTCGGAGAGTTCATCGTTCGTCAAGATGCCCTGTTCCATGAGCTGCGAGAGGAAGGCGTGCCGCTGGATGAAACGGTTCGGGGCTATGTCATGTTTCGCCAGGCCAACCTTAGTCAGACCCAAGAAGATCAGGTGACAACGTGGACTCAAGGCAAATTCGATCGACCGGCCGTGCTAGCTGCTCTTCGGAAGCTGGAGAAGGTCCAGCGTGAGCGTGGTGGTAAGCACTATCTCACGGTCGATGAGGACACCCTTGAAGGTTATGACTCAGAGGACGACGGCAACTACATCTACCTGGGTGATGCAGACCTTGAGCAGGTGTATGAGGAGGAAGAGCTGACAGAAGCACTAGCGACCTACCAGCAGGTGCGGCAGGCGATTCGTGAACAGAAGAACGGCAGGGGCTATTTTCAGCCCAAGGGCATTGGCAAGAGCTCGACTGGACGCTTTGGGAAGGGAGCAAAAGGCAGTCAGATGCAGGGCATCAAGTTTGGTGGAAAAGGCACTCGGGTGCACATTGACGTCCTGAAGCTCCGCACGAAGTGCGCTCGCTGTGGACAAATTGGCCATTGGGCCAGGGAATGTGTGAATGAGCCGGACGCGAAGGGGAAAAACCGTGCGTCCTCTGCCTCGGATGGTGCAAGCCCCAAGTCAGGTTTCTGCGAGACCGGTCTTACGGAAGATCCATCGCCTTCAAGCACCTATCAGGTCACCCTGGGTCAATGCCTGGCACGGTCGAGGTCTTTGAAGCAGAGTATAGCTCTACACCGTCGTTTTCGGGCATCACCACTAGTGGTTCCATGGGGATCATCGACACTGCAGCACAGGGTGGTCTCATTGGTCTTCCTGCCCTTCGTCGGTTAGAGGAGTCACTCAAGAACCATGGTCTTCAAGTGGTATGGACTGGTAAGAAGGCCCAGGCAAAGGGAATTGGCGGAGACGCCAAGGTCTGTGGGGTGGTCGAGATTCCAGTCGGCATCGGACACGTCAACGGCTTGATTGAGGCCACTGTGGTCGAAGACGAAGTGCCATTCCTCCTCTCCATCCAGTTCCTCAAACAGGTGGGGGCAATAGTGGATTTGCAGAGCAGTGCACTGGTTCTCACTCAGTATGGCAAGAGCAGCACTATTCATCATTTGCATTCAGGACATGTTGCTGTGCAAGTTTTGGATTTTCATGAGGAGGGTTGGCAGTTGCCGGATTTGGCCGTTGAGCGCACTCGCAAAGAAGCATCGTTTCGTGTTTTCACAGCCACGATTTCTCAGAACGTCACGTTCATGTGGGAAAAGGGTGTTTTCACTACGTGCGCCGTTGATGGACCTCATCGGACGACTTCGCCAGCTGGACCAGTCCAAGAAGGAAGAATGGGAGAAAGTGTCCATGAGCGATCCTGGAAAGGCCGAGCGAGCTGTCCGCAATTGGCGGGTGATCATGGAGCACGTGGCCGACCTCATGGACCTGGCTCGCGTTCAGATCAGGCTCGAAGACTGGCATCCAGATGGATTTGTGCATGGCTCGCCACAGTGCTCTTCGTTTTCCCGGCCGGCGTCGGGATCCGAGCCTTTCTCGTGCATGGACGGAGCCACCCAATTGCAGATCACCAAAGCATCCATCTATGCCGAGCTGATCCAACTCGGGGAGTATCTCGGCAAGAGGAAGTGCAAGGAAGCTCCGACAAGCCACATCAAGGCATGTGGGCATCCCATGGCGGCATTGGCGGGTGCAGGCAATCAAGCCCAGAGAGAGGCGTGGTGCCGCAAGTGTCATGCACGCTGGGGAGTGGATGCTCGGGTGATGGACGACATTGCCAACAAGAAGAAGGTGATCCACGTGAACGGCAAGACGTTCACAATGGGAGCCAAGTCCACGATGACCCGAACGGAGACTCCACCAAGAACCCCAGTGCGGACGCCATCAGCGAAGAAGGCAAGCAAGTGGCCAATGACACCGGGATCTCCATTGACTCCTCCATGGAATGCCGAGCAGCTGAGCACTCCGAGGACAACCACTATGGAATGCCATTGCAAAGCTCCAGCTGTGCAGCTGATTGTGAAAAAGGAGGGTCCGACACAAGGCCGCCTGTTCTGGAAGTGCGCCAAAAGGGTGTGCAATTTCTTCGAGTGGGATCCCCAAGAAACTCAGGCTCTTCAGCGGAAGCTGTTGCAGGAGCAGGAGGATGCGGAGGTGCGCCGCTGGGAGGAGCAAGAGGAGGCCGAGAGAAAGCAGATGGTCCAACAGACTATGCTGATGGCCGAACACCGACACCAGGAGATCATGGAGGCGGCCAGTGCACAACACGCCTTGGAGGTGGAGACTCTCAAGAACCAGCTGCTATGGATGTCTGCGGTGGCAGGCGAGGAACGCATGGAGGAGGTGTTCAAGAGCCCCGTCCTGCAGCAAGAGATGATGAGCAAGGCAATGGCAATGAAAGAGGAGCTTCAAAGTCAGGAGGCCCAAGCTCAGATGGCGATGGAACAGGTCCAGGGCTACCCCGGGAGTCAGACAAGCTCCCGACAGTGATGACTGAACAAGAGCTCCAGCAAGCATTGCAAGAAGACGCCCCTCAGGTGATCTTGTTGAAGAATGAGGCCCAATGGAACTTGTGGTGCAAGAAGCAGCTGGAGGAGAGTTCAAGTGAGAAGTATGAACGGCAGGTCGCTGATGGTTTTTGGGTGCCAGAGGAGGACGGCACGTGGAGGTTTCACTCCGGCATTTTGCCAAGGTTTCACACCGGAGTCACTGCAGTGGGCAAGTTTTGTGACAGCTACTTTCAGAATCAAGACTATGAGCCTGAAGAGGAGAGACCGCTGTCCAAAGCCACATGTAAGGCAGTGAACAAGAGGATGAAGCAGCTGGTGGTTTCAGAGTTCTTCTCTCCACCACGGGTGAGCAAGTATGCAGAAGAAAAGGGACATCTGGCCGGAGGGTCATTCGACCTTGAGACTGGCTATGATCTATCCATGGAGGTGGATCGAAGGCGTTGCTGGAAAGAATTGAGGCAGGCAGATCCTGACGTCATCGTGGTGAGTCCCCCTTGTGGTCCATTCTCCATCCTGCAGAGTCTCAACCAGCGACATCAAGGCACTCGTTCAGAGCTCAGACTGGCCGAGGGCAGGGAACATCTTCAGTTTGCTATGGAGGTGTTTCGCTGGCAGACGCTGCGAGGAAAACTTGCAATCTTCGAACATCCGGCTACATCACGGGCTTGGCAGGAGGAGTGTGTCCAGGAGATCATGATGATCCCAGGAGTTCAGCGGGTCAGAGCGGATCAATGCCAGTATGGATTAGCCGTGAAAGGTGGAGCACCCAACAGAAAACCAACTGATTTTCTCACCAATGGAGTGCACACTGCCATTGCTCTGAGCCGCAGGTGTCGTGGAGAACATGCCCATCAGCCACTGATCGGAGGCATAGCACACTTAGCACAACGCTATCCTCGTGGGCTATGCGCGGCAATGATCAATGGAAGCAAGAAGGATCTGTTGCAGCGTCAAATCTATGCGTGGGCCACCAGCCAAGAGGAGACAGAGGTGAAGCAAGCTGAGGATGACATAGAGGAACTGCTCAGACAGCATGAGGAGAAAGAAGATGAACGCCAGCAAGCGGAGAAAGAAAGAGGAGTTCAGGTGAAGAGGCAACTTGAGGCTGAAGACAGCCATGAGAGAAGAGAGGGAGAAGACCCAGATCATGTGCAGGGAGCCATCACCGCAGAAGACAAGCGGATCATCAACAAGCTGCACCAGAATCTGGGACACCCCAACAACTATGAGCTGAGCAAGGCACTCAGACTGGCCAGAGCTCGGAGTGCAGTGTGGCGCTATGTGAAGGATGAGTTCAAGTGCGACATCTGCGAGAGGAACAAAAAGCCAAAGGCAGCAAGGCCAGCCATGCTGCCCAAGACCTTTGAGCCGTGTCGCACAATTGGCCTGGATGTGGTCTACTTTCCAGCTCTGGACGTTCGACAAGTACGACCGGTGCTGAACATGTTGGATTGGGCTACAGGCTATCAAATGCTGGAGCCTCTAGACAATACTCAGTCGAGTCACATCTGGGAAAAGTTTCACTCAACATGGATCCGAACGTTCAGCGTGCCGGAGATAGTGGTCACAGACCAAGGAAGAGAGTTCGGAAAGGAGCTCGCCGAGAAGGTGTCACAAGCTGGAGCCCTACATCGAGTGATTGGTGCACGCGCTCCATGGCAGCAGGGGCGCACGGAGCGTCGTGGAGGAGTTGCCAAGGAGGTGTTCGTGAAGCTGCGTGAAAGCATGCTGCCTACCAGTGAGGCTGAGTGGAAGATGTGCGTGCACGCTGTGGAAGCCGCCAAGAATCGAATGTACAACCGTTCAGGTTTTAGCCCGGCTCAGAGGCAGTTTGGATACAACATGAGGCTTCCAGGGTCTCTAGGCTCAGACGATGTGTACTCGCCTGAGCTTCTGATACACTCTTCCACCGACGACATGCAAAGGGCCATGGAGATCCGAAACCACGCCATGCAGGAGTACCTCAAACATGTCACCTCCAGAGCAGTGGCCAAAGCACAGTGGGCCAGAGGCCGAGTGACTCAAGAGTTCAAGATTGGAGATGTGATCTACGTCTACCGGGTCCCACTGCAGCGCAAGAGAGCCAGGAGTGAGGTGGACTTTGAGGACCGAGAAGGCCGACGAGCTACGTGGGTGGGTCCTGGAGTGGTGATCATGGTGGAAGGAGCGAATGCCTGGCTATCAATTCGAGGAGAGTTGTGGAAGTGCGCATTGGAGCAGCTTAGGCATGCTACCCCAGAGGAGCAAGAAGCCAGAGATCTTCTGCATGGTGACTTTGAAGATTTGAGAGTTGAGATGACGCGGAAAGCCAGCAAACGGGGCTTCGAGGACATCACTCAATGGGAAAGGGATGAGCCGCCTAGACACAGGCCAAGGCTGGAGACAGCGGGCGAGCCAGAGGAGGAAGAAGGCCAGCCCAGTATGGAGTATGCTCCTTCATCTCCACCGGCAACTGAGAGAGAGCCGTCAGAGGAGCCCGAGATGATTCAACAGGCTGTGGAGTCCACTCGAAGATGTGAACAACTTGACGGAACGATGAGGCAAAGACAGCCACAAGACCTTTATGGACCCACCAGAAGGCATGTGAAGGATCGCTGGAGGCCATATCAGGGAGGAGCAAGTCTCGGGCATGCAGAGGAGGTGGAGGCTGAAGACGAGGAGCATCAGGAGGAGGACTTATGGATCTATGACGTTCACCGAAACAGCGTCATCAGAAAGCACAATCAAGAGAGAGAGGAGTCCACTTCACGCCAAGTCAAACTCGAGGATGCCCGATCTCGCTCAAATACTTGACCTCACAGAGAAGGACCGTGCAATGCTTCGGAGACGGAAGCGTGAGAGAAGAGAAAGAGAACTGGCGAGACATCCCAACCATGAAGTACAAGAGGGCGGCTAGTGGACCTACCCGCCGGTGGACGGGCTACACCGAGTTTCAGCTCAGGAAGTTGCCCCCAGAAGCTGAGTTGGCCCTAATGGTGAAGAGAGGCTCCGACGAGAAGAAGACATTCGTCCAGAAGAATGGGAGCAATGGCGCATTGCTGACGGAGCTGAGTGGAGCAAAGTGGAAGCCACCGGAGCAGTGAAGACCTTGGACAGTGATGAATCCTATGAAGTGGTCCGACAACTTCATGAAGCTGGTTTGAGCTCAAGGATCTTGCCGTCAAGAATGGTGAGAAGATGGAAGCCATCAGAGCAGCCAGGAGTTCCCCCCACGAGGAAGTCAAGGTGGTGTGTTCGAGGAGATCATGATCCTGATCTTCTACAACTGGACCGACATGCTCCAACGGTGACGACAGCCACTTTGGCTGTGGTGCTTCAGATCGCAGCAAGCTCAGGTTGGAGGGCGGCCATTGGAGACCTGAAGAACGCCTTCATGCAATCTGATAAGCTGGTGCAACCAGCAGGTCGTCTGTTCTGCAAGCAGCCAAGAGGAGGACTTCCAGGTCTGAACAAGGATCAATTGATCGAGATTCTGGCTGGTGCCTATGGATTGGGAGATGCTCCTGCTCACTGGCGGAAGAGTCTGAAGAAGGCATTGTTCCAATGTGGATTTCAACAGTCGAGCATGGATCCATGTGTGTTCAAAAGCTTTCAAGGAGGACAACTCCGAGGACTGCTGGTGGTGGAGGTGGATGATCTCTTCGGCGCTGGAGATGAATACTTCTTCCAGCAAATGGAACAGCTTCGCCAAAGGTTTGATTTTGGCAAGTTCGTGATGGTTGATCAAGAAGAGGCTGGTGTGGGCTTCAACGGTCGTCGTATCAAACATCAAGGTGGAGATTTCCTGATTGACATGGAGAAATTTGTCACCGAGCGCCTGAGCCCAGTCAGGCTTTCTCAAGGCAGGGCCACAAAGGCCAAAGAAGATGCGACGGAAGAGGAGAAGGAGTTGGTGCGGGCTGCAGTTGGCAGTTTGACATGGGCAGCCAAAGAAGGACGTCCTGATGCAGCGGCTGCTGCCAGCCTGATCGCTTCCAGCGTGAGTGAGCTTAAGGTGCAAGATGTGCTGGACTTGAACCGTGCCATCAACCAGGTGAGGGAGAATGCGCAGCTGGCAATTCGCATCCAGGCGATTCCGATGACAGAATTGTGCTGGGGTGTGGTGACGGACGCTAGCTACGCCAATGTGAGCAAAGGCAAGTCTCAGGGTGCGTATGCAGTGCTGGCCATGGAAAAGAAGATCCTGCACACCGGTGTTGGCAAGTGCAACATGCTTCACTGGCGGAGTGGAAAGATCCACAGGGTAGTTAACTCTACCCTGGCAGCTGAGACACAGGCATTGTCGCGTGGGTTGGCCGAGCTGTCATGGACCGTGACCGTGCGCAACGAATTCACCACCGAGGCCTTTGACATGCGACGGTGGGAGGAAGCCTTGCGAAAACACCGCATGAGTGCCTTGGTTTCTGAGAGCAGTGAGCGGGCCTTAGCTGAGAATCTCAGCATCGTAGATGCGAAGTCCTTGTTTGACCACCTCTCAAAGGAGACGGTAGGAACCACGAATGACAAACGCACCGCATTAGAGATGCAAGTGGTGCGGCAGATGCTGGCAGAGACCCGTACAGCAATCAAATGGGTGCCACATCCGCAGATGGTAGTGGATTGTTTGACGAAACGTCATGGCAACATCCAGCCCTTGCTCCAGCTTTTGCACGAAGGTGTGCTGCGGCTAAGGGAGGAAACTGACACCAAGAAGAATGTTTTGGGAGCTGTGAACGATCGGTCGATTGGTGTCAGTTTCCCATGTTCAGGACATGCCACATTTTGAGCATGGTGATCCCGTAGTCCATTCGGGTACAAGACCACCCGAGGGGCGTTCGAGCGCGGAAAGAGCGCATGCTTGCCGTGTTGTTCCGTTACCACTGTGGGTAATCTACAGTTTCTGATTTTCTTGGGGTAAGTTTGCCACATGCTTGTAGTAATCCACTTGCCAAACCTCGATTTGCGAACTCGCGGCTTTTTCAAACCTACGCATTTTACTACTAAAAAAGGTCTGGCCACACTCGCTGGCTGCGCCCTTCTTTTGTCATGCTGCTGGCCTGATACGGCGCTGGCCAGGAACTGATGCAGGCAATCTGGCCGATTTTGACGGATATTTTGGTGATGCGCGCGTATCTGTATTCAGGAAGGCTGCCCGGAGCGGTTTTTGCATGTATCGTTTCTGCGGGGGCCGGGTCGCTGTGACACCGCGATACGCTAGCTACCAGCCAGCAGCTAGCATCAGCTAGCGTTTTACGTGGCGCTGATCCTGTGTAGGAACTTGTTGGGCTGGCGCTTTTGGCCATGGCAAGTCGTCCTATTTGCGCAAGTAGCTGGAAGTTATGCATGCCTAAGGGGACCCGCAAAAACAGGTGTTGGTCCAAAAACTGCCCAGTGTCTGGGCAAATCATGTATTGGTACATGTTCTTGGGTGATCTTTACAAACGTCTTTCCAAAGTCTTTCTCAAGCTCTGCTCTTAGCTTCGCTTCTAGCTCCGCACCTCCCGTAGCCGGAGGCGCTTTCGGACTGAGTGCAAAAAAGGTGTGTTTTTTTTTCTATCGGTTTCTTGTCTATCGAGTCTATCGCGTGTGCCAGTTTCGCAGCTTGAAAGCGTTCAGCCGTTGTCGCAAAGATGTGAAACGAAGCCGAGAGAGGCCACAACCATCCAGCTTTGCACAAGATGCAGACAGCCTGATACAACTTGTTGCATCTGACAATGCACTAATTCGCATCGGCCAGCGTGTATCAATATGGGAGGCCAGGGCATGTGATCCAAGTTCACGCTGCGATTTTGCAACGGTTTGTGGGTCATGAACGCAACGTAGTAGGTCACTTTCTATCAACGCTGTCCCCACACCCCAGCAACAGGGCGTCTGTGTGTGCATGTTTAATGGGGTTCTTGTTTGGATTGCGCTTCATGTTTTGTTGGTTTGCGCCCAGTTGATCACGTGTTTTGCGCAGGGGAAGATGCGCAGGAGAAACTGTTTTGTGCAAATCTTGCTGCAAAAACGGTTTCTTGCTGCAAATAGCTGGTTGCGTGTGTCCAATGTTGTCAGGACGTGATGGTTGCCGTGAAACGCCTCCAGGTAAAATGAAGCGACATGAATTTATGTGGAATCCGAATCAACGAGCGGTGTTCTTTTCGTGTATGTTAAAAATGAGGACGTGTTGAAGACATAAGTTGAGATGTCAGCTGGAAAATGACCAAGTTGACGAGATGGCAGGTCGTGCTAGACAATAGTTCTGTGAGCAGCCGGGAAGAGGTCGAGGGAAGTTTGCGAAATTCGAAGACACAAGTGAAACAAATTTCGGAAGCATATCAATATAGTTTTGTTTCAACACATTTATGTCAAACATGTTGAGGTTTTGTGCGCCCTAGACGAGTTGCAATCCTTGGGAAGCAAAGACCTAAGGGACGCTATTTGTCGGGTTTTGCCTGCAAAGGTTCCTAGAACCCGTTGAACACGCTAGTATGTGATTCACATGCTAGACACGTTTTGACATCTTGCGTTGACAAAACTTTAGATCTCCGATGTAGGTCTTCCAATGGAGGTCTTGAAAGAGACTTTGGTTGGATTGGAGCTGAGATTCTAAAGGTGAAGGGTGGAACAATTAAGCTATGCAAAAAGTTCTCATGTATTTGTTCGAGAATGTGTTCCTGAAGGAAAGTCGCTCCATTCCTTGGCGAAAGCGGCAGCAGACCAGGAAATCAAATCCAAAGCCAAAAGCCTGGAATTGGCTTGGAGGCCGGATTCTTTTAAGAATTTATACAAAAAATCAAGGATTTTCTGCTTTTCCGCTTTTCGGAGGCAAGATTTCAAGGATTTCAAGAAGCGGAAAGCCGATGACCTGCCGCTTCGGTGAAAGTCAAACGCCCAATAGACAATTGGCAGCTGAGGCAGCTTCGTGTTTTTCTGAGGCAGCTGAGGCGGTCCAATTCCAATGTTTCGGAGGTGCGAAGAACGGCGAAAGCGGAGAGGTGAAGATGGTAAAGTGAAGAAACATGTCTTCAGCTTTGGCTTGCTTGTGTTCAGGGTTTTGAACGCAATTTCTTTAAGAAAATGCATTTTTTTCGGTCTTATCCTTTTTTCTTTTCGACTGCCAAATGTTGCGAAGGGCAGTGCCATGGTCAATCCGGCCGAGTTAGGCGCGGCTGCGCGACCTACTGCTCTCCTCCGCTGCGGTTAGGGACGCTTTGGAAAACTATTTTCAATCACAAAGGAGAAGTCTCCAAGAGAGGTCTCCGAGGAGGTCTTTTGTTCAGTTTCCCAAAACATCTAGAAGCCAAAGCATTAGTGCGAGCGTGAGCTATCCTGCGTCCAGTGGGTAGTAGCGTCCTAGTAGCTAGGAACGATGTTCTCCCACTGCCTACTTAATTAAGTAAGGAGGCAGGGCCACGGGCAAAAAACAAGTAAGTAGGAATGGGCAAGACAAAATGAAGACACACAGGAGATATAATCTTTAAGAGAGGCAGTGTCATATTCTATGCGATTCCGCATCAGCTGTGCGGCTCCACCCCACGTGACATCTACATGTCACATGCTCACCAGCTCGAAGTGCCTTCCGATGGCAGACCCCTCAACATGAATTAAATCGATTTCAGAAGTGACAAACTGTTTGGGTTCTACACTGGTAGAAGTCAGAGTTTTCTATCTTTCGAGTAACACTCTTAATTCCGAGTATGTCCTCGTTTTGCCATGTCGGAAGTCCGGACCCATCTGTCGTCGATCAATTCCATCTCCAGGTCTTTGCACGATCCTTGATGTGTGAAGGACGTCCTACATAGCGGGTACATCTTGAGCGTTGTCAACCACCACCCTGATGTTTCCCTCTTAAGTTTGCCCCACATATAAGAACCAAATGAACAGCGCGTGAGCTATCCTGCGTCCAGTCACTAGTAGCGTCCTAATAGCAACGAACAAGTTTCTCCCCTAAGTGAGGCAGGACAGTCGGACAGCTCAACGTCTTAATATTCTATTCTCACGCAGCCAACAAGTCGAAGAGACGCGGTTGGATCAAGGCTGTGATTTCAGCGGCTGTGCGCTCAAAGCGCTCCCGGAGAGCGCAATCAAAATGGTCGGGCCAAATCTCGAGCATATCACACCGGCCAGCGGTGAGCTTGTTCCCACTCTCGTCAACCGAAGAAGCAGTCTCGAAAGGCAAACCCATAGAAAACCATCGTTTTGAACAGGCCCACTTGTTGTCGGGAGCGGCTACTCAACTCAAGAGAGACTCCAAAATGCTTGAACAAGGAACGAACAGCAGAAGACAAAATGTCAAGATCCCCCACAAGGCACCGCAAAATATGTCTTCCTGATATGAGTAGGTCTTACCAGAGCCGCCAGCGAATGCCATTGGAAGTTTGTGTCCAGCATTCAAAAGGCTGATCGGAAGCTCGAAAAAAGAACCGTGCCTCTTAAGAGGGGCTCGAGACCAACAATCCAGTGACTAATGTCATGAACAAGAATTGCAGGGAACCTTCCAAACTAATTTGCGCCTCATCATCAAGAGGCCCAAGCTGTGCAGCCAAGGTAGCATCATTCGGGCTCCACTCAAAAGCTAAAGCTGGACAAGGTGCACTCTTCCATTTCCAAAGCCGGACGGGCCGCAGCGCTGAGGTCTTGCTCCGCCATAGCCAGTAGAAAAGCTTGCTGACGCCGAGTAGCCGCAAGACTGGTACGATGGTGCTGCGAAAAGGCTTTGAAATCTTCATCAAAAGCCAGAGGGCGGTTCTTGTTCACCCATTTGGCTATGCTATCAGCATGGGCATATGCCCTTGTATTTGCCACTCGTCCACTGGGTCACTTGCTTCTTCACGGTCTTCAGGCGCAGCAACCTTGATGAGGGTGAAAGGTCTCCTGCAATTGGAGATGCAGCCTGACACGTGCTGGCTGTCCGTATGGACAAAAGGGTGCTCCTGGAGCCGCAGACACAGCAGCGTAGCTGAGTTCAGGCAAGGAGTTCAGCTCGGTCCTTACTTTGCTGCAGTTCAAGAACGTAGCCATACGCTAAAGTTCCAGCTGGACCAGGGCCACTCTAGCCAGAGTGGGTTGCGTGGGAAGGGAGCTGCTATCCACAAACAAATGAAGCTCCCCTGTACCCAGAGGCAGTTGAAGGAAAGCGTCACGAGTGTTTGGCAAAGGAAAAAGTTGCTCCAAACATCGCAAGGCAAACTCATGAAGCAGCCGTGGAGGTTGTGTGAGATCCAAGTGTTCAAATCCAAGGTGAGCGACCTGGAGCCCTTGCATGAAGGATAGTCCACATCGCCAGCGTAGGAGCTGCTGTCTGTCCACTCAAAGGCAGATCATGTCGAGCATTTGAGATGTTGTCGTGGTAGTCTGCCGACCAAGACTGTGAAGCAAGGTAGAACAGATGTCCCCATCACGCAAGAGAGGAAGTCCATGACAGAGGAGTAGAAGAAGAGGATGGACAGTTCTAGACCCACCAATCCTGAAGATGGAGAACATTTTCTTTGAAGCCAAATCACATCACGCTGGCAAAGGATTCAAGCGCCTCCTTAGTCTCCGGGAAGTTGCCTGTGAGAGGAGTGCGCTCCAGGATCACGAACTGAGCGTCCAACAGGTAGGCCGCGGTGAGCGCCGAAATGAAAGTGGCACGCGGATCTTGATACCCCGTACAGCACCCCTGGATCAAAAGGGTGGGCAAGGGAAACTGCAGCAAACCCCCATCTCACAGCCCCGCTGGATAGGCCGCCCAAACACAAGCGCAGGAAGAAGTCCATGAACATGGTTCCAAAAAGGTCAGCGATAGGTTCAAGTCGCCATAGTGATCCAACCTTTGAAGATGGTCACCTCAGTCCCCACGCGACTGAACCCCCACCATTAGAAAGGGAGCGGGCAGAACCCGTTGCCCTAAGCTGGCGACGTTGCCAGGACCCACTTCTTCTAACCGTACAAAGTTCGCAGACCTGCAACAGCCGCTTTCTGACGAACGGCGCTTCGCAACGGTACGGCGCCTGCAGCGCCAGCAACGGAAGGCTGCGCGCGAAAGCTCCACGCCGCTTGGGTGGAGGTCGTCGTGGTCATCGCCGTTCAAGTTCACTCAAGTTCACTCCAGCTGTCCGGAGTGCATATGTTCCCAGATCGCAAGAGCTATTTGGTTGCTTACGTCAAGTTCAGGAAGAGGTGCCCGTGTGCGCTTTGGAGCTTCGGTGGTGCCAGATGGCAGTCTGCGCTTTGAGCCTGTGTGCTGGTGCCTCTGCAGAGGTGTCGCCGCAGGTTGCTGCTGCCAGATGTCTATGGCAACTGAGCTTTGGAGCCTGCGTGTTGGTGTCGCTGCAGGCCGCTGCCAGTGCTTATGGGAGTGCAGGCTACGCGTGTCTACGCATGGCTGCGCTCTTGCTGCACCCAGTCAGAGTCAGCCACGTCTTGGACCTTCATCCCATCCATACAGATGAGGGGGCAATCTCCTCGCTGCTTGTCGCTCCTGGCTACTGGACGCAGGATATCTCAGGCTTCCATTCACTTGGTTCTTCGATTGTTTTTGGAAACTTAACAGGCTGAGGCTCATCAACCTATTAATCATTTGTTGCCAAAGGCTCTTCAGTTGGGTGACTCATCTTGCTGAGATTCACTGTAACTGCAGTGGGAACAACATGACAAGCATCAACTGAAGATAAAACAGGAATTCATCTGACCAATCGCCAAACAGCGACCACAAACTGTCCCAGAAGTGCCACTTGAATCATGTGACTTCGTTACGGACGCACACCCAGTCTGACTACACCCATACATGCCATATTGGGCCATGCATCACCCTTTTCACAGACTGCACTATTGCAAAGTCACCAGTGGTCGAACAAGTCGTCGCGCGCAATATCTCTTCCCAAACTGAGAAGAGAAAACAAAAAGGGTTCAGTCGATGGGTTCTGTTCTTGTCCCGAAGCTTGTAGCAACACGGCCTCTGAGAAGCGGCGCACCGAAAACTTTTCCGCGTGCAACGCCTCGCCGACTGAGGCGCACCCGAAACGCATTCGATAAGTTCCCACAGTGCGCCATTGTGGTTCCTTACAGATCCAACTCTCCCCCCATCAATGTGCCGTAAGGAAATCACAGGATACACTGTCTTCGCTTTTCCAGTCATCGCGGCAGTGGAAGAGCTCGAAGGCATGTTCGATGGTGCCTCCTCCTTGGTGAAAAAATAATGATGTTGCTCTGTGGTTTTCCTTTTGTTTGCGGCAAACTGATCGTGTTTTCGTAACTTCTTTTCTCGTCCTTTTCCGTTTTTTCTCTCTTTCTCTTTGTGGATATCGTCCGAGGCATGGAACCGAAGAGATTTTTGTTGCACTCCATTCTTCACGACCCGAAAAGATGAGAAAGACCCGAGCGACTGGTGAGGCTGTGTCGGCCTTCACAGGTTTTCGTCTGGCCAATGTCTTCGCAGGATGATATTGGCCAAACCCTTTCTCTTTGCATTTTCTCTCCGAATTTATTTTCTGTCGACTTCCTTCTTTTCATGTCTCCTCGGCTCTTCCTTTTGTCCCGGTAGTTCTTCTCTCGTCCTTCTTCGGACGCTCGATGTTCTCTCGGACTTCCCGTGAGCAGAATTCATCAAATTCATCAACATGAACATTCATTACCGATCCTACAATCCGTAACTTTCTCCTTTCCCGTTTTTGGGAAGGACGCTTCATTCCCACGTGTCACTCCGTACACCATGATGGATCTCTTCCTCAAAGCTTCCATCTTCGTAACCCAACTGAATTGTGATATCATTTTCGAAGCTCTCCCTGACTTCCTTCCGAAAACATGCTTCTCGTTTTCTCCTCGTGTTCTCGTGTTCTCAATCTCGTCCTCGTCCCGTCAATGAAGCCAAGTTGGTCCTTCAAAGGACGCGCCGAGCAACTTCCACAACGTGGGAAGGAAGCGAGATGTTCGAACGGATGCGTGAGCTTCACCAGACGTCCATCAGTTCACCAGCTGTTTATCACCTTACCGGTAGAGAGCTCATAAGAATGTTCTTGACACCGGAAACATCGCCGTAAGAACCTTTCACCTTTGACTCACTCCTTCAGCCTTCTCTTCACCTCTTCACCTTGTGTGGGAAGGGGTCTCTTCCTTCCCCCCTCAGCTTCCTTTAAACCCGATCGTCTTTAATCCTTAAAAGCGTATTTCTTAAGTTTCTTATCTCTTTTCGTGGCGCATGTAAGATACCGTCTCCGAAGACGGTTCATCCTTCGTTGTTTTTTGCAAAGAAAACGAGATTGGAAGAAAGAGAAGAAAGGAAGACATGAATAAAAGATAAAGGAATAAAAGAAAGGAGTTTTGAAGGAATTAAAGAGAAGAGAAGACTTCTTTGTTCGATAAGAAAAGAAAAAGGAAAACATGGAAGGCGGTGAAAGTGAGAAGAGAACTTGGCCAACCCGAAGACCCCGGTGCTTTCTTTCGAGCCAACTGGGTGTCGGTGAAGAGAAGAAGGGAAGCGAGGGAGAATGAGAAGGGAGTCTGTGGGAGGAAAGAGAAATATACTTTTTTCATTTCACAGGAATCTTTGGAAGAAGAAAGAAGCACCGGAGGGTCATTCCACCTATTTGGGGCGTTCTTTCCGCAACTTCGCAAAGACCGCCTCGAAACCGTTTTCCGTTTGTGTCCACTGACAGGTCTATCTTTGACCAGGTCTTTCTCACAGGCAAGGGAGAAGAGAAGATGAGAGCAACAGAGGAAGGGAAGAAGGGAGAAATGGAGCGACAAAACGACAGAAACGATGATCAGACGGCAGTGCAAGGACGACGAAGTCAAAGACTCTCGCGAGGTGCCTTTTCTCACCGAAGAACCGAAGAATGTTGGGTTTTCAAACCGATTAAAGTAAAGTGCATCGCTACTAGTAACAAGTGCCTTACTAGTAGTAACAAAAAGAATTTAATTAGAATTGTAATATGTCGGTTGTTCGTTTTTCCCGAAAGCATTGCGAAGGGTTCTTCCGGAAAATCTCTTGAACACTGACACTTCTACACTTACACTCACACACTGACACTTCCACACTTGCACTTGAACACTGACATTTCGACACGTACACTTGAACACTCACGCTTCCACACTTACACTTGAACATGAACATGAAGACTTACACGTCTATACACGTCTATACGTATCCAAGTGTAATGTAAGTGTGAGTATGGAAAACTTGCACGGGAGATGTCCTAATGAAAAACATTTAAAACTTGCACGGGAGATGTCCTAATGAAAAACATTTCCCCACTTTATAAATTCTCTCTTAAAGGCGGAGGGTGGGACGAACAGCGGCAACCGAAAATGCAACCCTCTGCGGAGATCGTGCGTGTCGAGTGCGCGAAACGCAGGCGAGAATGCGATGTCGAGTGCGCGACATATATACACTCTGACATTGGTTTTCAGTTAACTCAATTGCCACGGTGGGAAGGAAGGTGAAGAACGGTAAGGTGAAAAGTCCGAAGAGTTGAAGGTGTTTTAACAAGTGTTTTTCTCTCAAGCTGCAAAACGAAAAGCTCACGAAAACGCGCGGCTCAGCTGCAAGAACGCGGTGGGAAGGTTTGGGGGGGAGTATCATGAAGAACCATGAAAGCAAATCAATCAGATTGGACAGCTTGTTCAAAAGTTGAAGCAGGTACACATCAGGACGTCTCCCGATGCATCACCAAAGATTGTGGATGTCTTCGTTGGCAGTGATTCCACAAACTCTGTCACTGCCCCCTGCGAGAGAGCCGGTGGACCCTTAGAAACAGGGCTTGACACACACACACAGAGACCCACACACTACCTCAACTCACTCGACTTAACACTTCACACACAACACTTAACAGATAACTCACACTCTGACTTCCTACGTGATGAAAAATGCATTCGGGCCACTCGTCGTCTAGTTTCAATAACTTCAAAAAGTGAAAATTGTTTCTAATAGCTTTTTGTTACTACTAGTAAGGCACCTGTTACTACTAGCGTGGCACTTGTTCCTAGTAGCTTCTTTCAAACCTTGTCGTTTTTTCGTTTTTTCTTTTTTCGAACCTTCCAGGCCGAGCCTTCCAGTTCTCTCCAGGCGGGTCGAGCGTCGTTGACTCGAGACGTGGCTGTGTCTCACGGCCAGGACAAAAAGGACGAAGCGTACCGAGACAAGGAGAGGGATGAGAGGGATACGGATGAAAGGAAGGAAAGGAAGGAAAGGAAGAAAGGAAACATAGAAAAAAACGCAAAAAACGGAAGAAAGGAACGGAACACGAACAAGAACACGATGCCATCCGTCTGCGGTGTCTCGCTGTTGAGGTTCGGCAGAAATTGGTGGAAACCCTGGGCAAAGAGGAAGAGGTCGAAGCGCTTGATGGCTAGCAGCCTAAAGTGATGTGCACTGCTTTGCTGTTAGGACCGAGATTGACAAACTCAGTGAAAGAGAAAGAATCACGAAAGCGTTCGCTTCAAAAACCTGGGTTAGGAATTGAACAATTCAATCACGAAAGTGGGCCCCGGCCCTCTATGGGCATGAAGAGAGCCCATATTACTATCCCCAACACACTCAGGGTTCTTGTCGAATTGACAGGCCCTGACGGCCCTGCCGGTTGCGCAGCGGTCGTATTGTGGTTTGAGCAAACTAACTCGAGATGAATCCAATTGTGTCCATTGCGCATAGCTGCGCATAGCTTCTGCGGTTCGAAACAGGTCTGCGCGGTAACATTCATCATCGGTTCCGGCAGATGTGTAGCGAAGGATGTTGATTGGACGACTTCCGTCCGAAGTATTGCTGACGGTTGGCGATATGATTCGAAGAATGGTGTCTTTGAGGCTTTCACGCTAGGCTAATCTGTTCTTTTGCTGAAAAAAAACGGCATACATAAATGCCACTCAGGTGAAACAAAGCAAAGCATGCGGGACTGCTTTCGTTGCTTTTTGGCACAGCAAACCAAACATAGCAACGTCAAAATTCACAAACCAAGCCTTTACCGTCACATGTGACACCCCGTGACCGCGTCCTGAGTGTCTCGCACAGGACCCTGTCAAGCTCGCTGAAGAGATTGAAGAGGACTCCCTCGGCGCGCTGTGCCTGCAGAGCATGGTTGTGTAGCCATATTTGGATTTAGACCCTGCGGACTACTTCACCCTTCCTAACTTTGCTTGGGATGCGATGCTTCTTAAAACTTAAAGCTGGAGTGGAGTTAGAACCATTGACCGACCAAGAGATGTATGAGATGATTGAGAGGGGGCTTGGTGGTTTTGTCCAGTCAGTCATAAGGAAGCAAAGGCAAACAACAGGTATATGGGTGAAGACTTT
>CAXAMN010006225.1:126667-164283 GCA_963970005.1 Durusdinium trenchii
GTGAGTGGAGTGAGTGAGTGGAGTGAGTGAGTGGAGTGAGTGAGTGGGTGAGTGGAGTGAGTGAGTGAGTGAGTGAGTGAGTGGAGTGAGTGAGAGTGGAGTGGAGTGGAGTGGAGTGGAGTGGAGTGGAGTGGAGTGGAGTGAGTGAGTGAGTCTGAGTCAGAGTATGTAGAGTGAGTGGTGAGTGAGGTGAGGTGAGGTGACCACTGCGGAGAGAGCCGGGCCCCCAGCGGCGACAACGTGCGCCGCAGCCCCTTCTGCAGTCTCTGAAGACTGCGCCGGCCACTGCGGAGAGAGCCGGGCCCCCAGCGGCGACAACGCGCGCCGCAGCCCCTTCTGCAGTCTCTGGATACTGCGCCGGCCACTGTGGAGAGAGCCGGGCCCGCAGCGGCGACAACGCGCGCCGCAGCCCCTTCTGCAGTCTCTGGAGACTGCGCCGGCAGCCCCTTCTGCAGTCTCTGGAGACTGCGCCGGCCACTGCGGGTGTGAGGTGTGACAAGAAGGGCGAATAGATGAAGTTGTGAGTGGATGTGTGAGATGAGAAGAAGTGTGTCAGATGATCACAAGATGATTGTGTGTGTGTATGTAACAGAAGGACGGAGGGAAGGAGGGAGGGACGGAGGGAAGGACGGGACGGAGGGAAGGACGGGCGGAGTCGGGCGGGATGGCAGCCAAAAAAATAGAACCCCACACAGAGATGTGGGGACAAGAGCCACTGGCCTACAAGACCCGTTGAGGGAAGATGAACCCAACGGCATTTTCCAATCACCTCAAGAGGTGAGAACTTCTAGCCTTCACCGGATCGGCGCGCGCGCGTTGGGCCATAGCGGGGATCGTTTAAGTTGATTCAATACGTGGACCCTCTATGTCGATCCTCTACGTGGACCTTCTGTGTGGGCCTTCTCTGTGGGCCCTCTACATGGACCCTAAATGGAATGGGGGGAGCGCAGCTGCGCTTGGCGGCCTTCAGAACGCCGCTGCCGCAGACGGGGCTGCCCTGGGAATGGTATTCATTCTCCCTACCTCCTCAAGGGCGAGATTGGTGGGGACGGCTTGCTGATGGATGGTGGGTTCGCCGCCATGTGAGGCCGAGGATTCGACCCTTTCACCCGCTTCATCGCCAAACGCCGGTGGAAGGCAGCCGCCTCCAGAACCAGAGAACGGTGGTGGTATGGTGCCATGGCGAGAAGCAGGTGCTCCACGACGATTGGAGATGCCGCCAAGTGAGCCATGGGTGGGTTACACCTTTTTTCAAGAGATCACTCCGGCGGGGACCGGGGCGACTCAAGAGACTTTGACATCGGGGAGTTCTTCAACGCCCCAAGCTGTGAGCTTGACTACATCCTCGGCAGCGGCTCGTCGGGTCCGCCGCCAATGCCGAGGCCGGCTGAACTAACGGTGCCGGAGTCAGCAGAACTGCTGACGGATGTGCGCTACGTTCGAAGGGGCACTGATGACACGGCCAGCTCCTCGAGCGCAACCAGAGCAGGGGAGCAGCAAGGTGCGTTTGGGGGGGCGACTACAAGCTCCTCAACTTCAAGAAGATCTTCGGCGCAGGCCCGAGGACTACAAGCGATGGAGGGTGGCTTGTCCTTGGGCTACCTGAACAGGCTGGAAAGCCATGAGAGAAGGGGCGAGGCTGGACCAATCCATGAGGAGGGCTTGGACTACGAGCCTGGGGTGTACTGGTCGGAAGGGCCGCAAGGCCATGATGGCATGAGCAGAGATGGAGAAGAACGAGATGATTGGCGCTATGCCCTACGTATGGAGGGTCTGATGCGACCTAATGACACTGTGCCTGACAGAGGCTGCCGCCGGAGGCAGACCAGCTGCCTGTGTGGTTGGGGGTGAGCGCGCCAATGCCTCCACCAAGAGCACCGAGCCGGACGGCTCAAGATCGACGAGAAGGAGATCCCGAGGACTCTGAGGGCAGCTTTGAAATTTTCTATTAGAAGGAAGAACCTTTTTTCGGAATGCGAGGCAGAAGAAAAAACCTGCCGAGCACCAATGATCACTCAGTACCTGCCGTGCAGGTAGGGGGAGTGTGAACGGTTCGTGATCGACCTCGATCGCATGTTTCACTTGACTTGCACAAACTAGATGTGCGCTCGCTCGATGGCTCAAAAAAAGGGACGACGTGCCGATCCCGACTTTTTGCACTTGATCTTCCTTAGTTCCAAATTTGTGTGCTTTCATAGTATAGACAGGTATTCCCCAGCAGTTAAACGTGAATTATTTGAAATTTCATTGACAAATGATGCGATGCGTCTAATATATTTGCCTTCGCGTTCAACATAGTGTCAGTTTGTAAGTTCGTATAACCCGTCCATTCACTGCCTCCACCACCTAAAGAAGGTATGTCGGTCAGTTGTGGGGTCAATCATCGTGAACTCATACACTTCAATGCTTCGGTTTATGTTATAACGACTTGCCATCTATACATATATATATATATATTTTTTTTAGTTAGAAAGAAAAATGAAAATATCATTTTTATTAAATTACTATACTTCTTTAGTCGTAAAAATAACTGACTGCGCATTGATTTCCAAAATACACTCGTGTTCAATGACAATATACATCTTTTGAGGCATCAACCCACTATCAGTAGTGTATAGCGACGTTCCATACAATGGTTTCACTCGGACGACCATTTTTGAATTGTTCTTCAAATTCAATCCGGTGTAGTTGGCACTATTCAACTTCTTTAAGGTGAAACCTGCGAAGAAGGAATTGGTCTCAGACATATGTGGTTTGATGGAAACGTGGTTGTTTCGTGTCTCTTGGAGGTGTTTGTAATTATCCATCACATCCATCGTTGGCATCTCTGGTATAACGGTATTGCCTATTGAAAGTTGAAAGGATACATATTATAAATCTTCTCTGTAATTCTGACCTATGACGTGTAAGGCATCGTATGAGATTGGATGATATAAAAGGTTGTGTTGTTTTAGAACTCCTTTGAAGTTTCCTTTGTATCCCTTGTCGCTATAGAAATAAATAAAGATGTTGTCCGCATTTGATACATTCCGCACGATGGTTGTGAAAATGTCTATGATCTGGTTGAGTGTTTGAGTTTGGACGGAGACACTGTTAAAGGTAATCGGTAAGGATTGCTTTTCAAGTATTTCCGCATATTCAGCAAACAAACCATCATCTAAACGATGAACGTCGGCAGTGATGATTGGTTGTTCAATAGACCAGATTTGAGAAGTGTTTGTCCCGTCGTTCCTAAATCCATGATGGGCTCTAAAGGGTTTGCCACTAATGTGAGTTCAATGACAATCGGTGCATAGGATAAAGGAATGAAGTTTGAGACTTGGAAGAACGGACAGCCTGGACAGGAATAAACAGTCTTTTTGTTTTTGACACCCATAAAGTTAGATGCCACCGCTTCTTCAATAACGAGCGCTCTACCCGTTTGGTTTCCATCATAAGTTAAAAATATGTTTCCTTCATTGTAGACGGTCTCACCGAAACCTATATTATCAGTGTAATTTCTTGAACCAGCATCTTGTAAAATATCCATCATTGCTTCATATCTGTTAGGGTCAGGAATTTCAGCGATGACATTACTACCCACCATCACCCTCATCCGTTGGAAGAAACTTGATGGTTTGTAAGCGGGTCTCAACTCTTTCGTTCCATCATTCTCTCCGTTGATTAATGTAAAACCTATCAATAGACTTCTTGAGTTAATCCACTCATTCGCTCCTCCTGTGAGATTGAAACGGATGACCGAGTTAGAGTTGGATGAGTAGGTTGATTCGGATGAATGATAGAAGGTCTTGATGCGCTTGTCTCTTATATAACTTGCTCCACCCTTCATTCTGTACCGTAAGACGTTTTCGTTAAGAACATTTGTGATTTCTAATGATTCCATACTTATATATATTCTCTATATATATATAGAAAGAATATGTAATATCAAAGTTGTATTTCTTAAATATATTTTTGCCCTTTTTCTTCTTGGTGCTCTTTGGTTCAGATGCTATACTTTTTTATTTTCATTGCACTTTATCTCACTCCCGCTCTCTATAATTTCTTTATGTCAGGTGCTTTTTCCTCTTTGTGGTCTCTTCCTTCAACAGTTGGGTTTCCTTCTTGTAGTGTCTTGTGTATTCTTTCACTCTGTCTTCCATTATACATTAAACATTAGATTATTTGATGACCGACGCCTTTACCTACATCACCAAAATACTTTGCTTGGTATTCGTGATTGTAAAGGGGGTTGAAGGAATTCTTATTAACGTGTAGGTTCGCCCCTCTGTCAAGCATACTCACCACATCGTTTGATGTTCTGTATCGTTCAACATTGGGGTCGGTGTTCAAGTTCCAACTCATCAACGGGGCGTTGTATGTTCTAACTTTCCACCTCTTATTGTTGCTATTGTTTAGTTCCATCGCCACCGCTCCTCCAAGACTATGCCCTACAACCTTATCAATCCAATATCCGTTTCTCTGGATATAGTTGTTTGCCGTTTTGTATCTTTTGGAATGGCTCGGTATGAATAGGTCATCCACAACATCCTGCGGTAAATCTTTTGTCCACGCTATGTATAGCGTCCTGTTGTCTGGATGGTAGTATAGTCCGTTGTCTGTGGTGTTGTTGTATGCCTTTTTCAGACCGGTCTGGTCGTTGATATTGCTGAAGGTGTCCAAGTATTCGCTCTGCTTCTTGGTCTCTTCTTTGACATTTTTACTATACTACTCTGTTTCTGGTAGTATTCTTTGTTGAAGGTCTTACTGTCAATCTCTTTGAAGGGGTTGAAGTTTTGAACCCTTCCTTCTACTTTGATGTTTCCGTATCTCCTTTTCATATATAATTAAAGTTATAGATTTTTAATTTCTACATTTATTTATATTATTGATGTCAAGATTTAAGAAGATATACATTGACAGTCATCACAGGACTATCAATTCTAACAGTTCCAGCGACTTTGAGATTTACCTTCCAGAAAGTCAGGAATGTGGGGGGTGTACACCAAACAATACGTTCATGAGATTACCATCCCTAACAGCATCTACCCCGTTCAGGCGGGTTTGAATCACATAATGTATCTTAGACTTACCAACTTCTTATCAACGAGGGATGTCAAAGTTTCAATACCTTCGTCTTCTTATGTTGGTGCTACTCTGGCGACGGCTCTACAGGACAATCTAAAAATTGTGACAGACGGGTTCTTGGCAAATAACGATTACTTCACTGTCACCTATGACTATGACGCTAACAAAATCTATATCAATTTGAATTATGTTGATTATTCTTTCAGGGTCTTAACCGACTATGAGTTGTATTACAATGTTATTCTTTGGGAAGGTGATACATACGATAAGGACAACTTGATGTCCTTAAATCAGGTCTTAGGAAACTACACGCCTCAGTTGAATAGTTCTTCTTGGGTGAGTGGATACATAACACTCATCGCTTTGAGAAATGTTTATTTGGTTTGTAGTGAGTTGTCTGATGCCAGACAGTTAGGTTCAACTGGGGCGTATGCCATCATCAAAAGTTCCTATCAATGCTCCCTTTGGTTCTGTCATCTATGACAATGAAATCATCGGGGCGGACTACATCAATGTAAGTAATCGTGTGTTGAGAACCCTTCACTTCAAGCTTGTAAATTCCTATGGCAATGTCGTTGATTTGAATAACGTGAATGTTTCATTCAGTCTGACCTTCGTTGGAGAATAAAGAGATAGATAGATAATATTGGTTGATATGAAAACATATTATTCATCTTCTTTATCTTTTCTGCCTTTGATTTTTGGATAGAGTTTGGTTCACATCGCTCTCAATTCTTGTAGTCGTTCATCCCTTTCGGGCTTCTTCGCCTTCTTCCACTTATTGAAGAGTTCTTGGTAATCCCTATAGGTCATCAGGTCAATGAGTTTCTTGTTGTATCCGTTTTCAAACTCTTCCCTCAGAACCTGCATTACCACCTTCGTTTCTGTTTGTCCTTGGTGCTGGTGTTTGGTTGTGCTGGTGCTGATGAAGATGATGCTTCCGCCTTTGGTTGTTCTCCTCTTGGCGGTTGTTCTCCTTCGGTTTTACGATGTTTCTTGGATGGTGATGATGGTTCTTCATCCTCTCTCTGACTTCTGCATGTATCCATGTATTCTACTTCTTCCTCTTCCGGTGGTGATTTCTTTGTTATTCTTCTCTTGGGTTTTGGTGTAAGTTTTGTTGCCAGTCCTGTTGGGTCTGGTCTCTGTGGGTTTAGCGGTGTCTTTTTTGTTCCCTTTGCTTTTGGTTTGGGTTTGTGTTCTACATCTGGAAGTAATGCCTCTGCGGCGTTCTTTGCCAGCTAACGATTTTGCTAAAGACTTTTTCTCTTCGCCTGTTTCTCCCAATGTGTCTAATAGTCTGTCCGCTATGAGACCTCCTACTACTCCCCCTTGTGATGTTGCTAATGTCTTGACTGCTTCCTTCAGTAGTTTCTTTCCTGCGGGTTTGACTTTCTCCATCACAGACTGAATTACACTCTGCTTTGTTTTTTTCCTCCTCTATTCCGGCACTGGCACTGTCGGTTGAACCTACACTATCTAATATGGTTTTATTCATAGCGTGTAGTCTGCCGTATGAAAACTCACTTGGTCGGCTATTTTCCTCTCTTCTGCTCTCATCTCCAAATAGGTCTATGGTGTCATCCCTCATCTCCTCTATTTCATCCTCCTCCATTGGAGGAAATGCTGTGTCTTCTACTATGGTCGCCTCTTGAACCATCCGCTTGAAGTTCTGCTGGGTGAATGTTGCTGTTCTCGTTGGGCGCTGTGTTGAGCGGACTGTCATGAAAATACCAAGCGTTCCTATCAAAGACCTTCCTTATTTCATTGGTCTTAATTTTTCTTTGTCTAATTCCTTCATCAACTCCGCATAAGTGGGAACTCTTGTCAATCCTTGTTTAGTGTTTATTTCTGCTGTAGCCATAATAGTGTTGATTTCGGCATGCATGAATGCCATCCAGTTCACTCGTGACTTCGCAGGGACCGCTGGCCCAAAGGAAAAGGGCGCGCTGCGAGCCCGCTCGTGTCGATAGGATTCGACCCTCTTGTTTTGACATTGGTAGCGGAGCCCCGGCTGTCCGGGGCTCCGAGTAGGTAGGATCCACTCGGTAGTTGCATGAATGCCATGAGCTCATCCTCGGAATCCACTGGCCTGCGCACCTTTTCAGGTGACACTGAAGATGCCAAGGAGTACCGTCGTTGGCGAACATGGGTGACCAACAAGATCCTCACGCTGGGCGACAAAATGCCTGACAATGCAAAAGGTGCCTATGTTTATACACTGTTGGCTGGGAAAGCTTTAGAATGTGTTGAACATTTAGAAGCATCTGCGTATCAAAAGGCTGGAGGCGAAAAGGTCATCTTTGAGCTGCTGGACCAGAGGTTTCCACAGAAAGATCAGTCGGACGAGATGTCCGAGATCTTGACAGAAGTTTTCCAACTCCGTGCTCATGAAGGAGAAACACTCAAGGCGTGGGTGTCGAGAGCAACAGAGTTGTTTGATAGAGTGCACCGCAAGGTGAATGTTTCGTTTCCTGAAGAAGCCCGTGGCTGGCTGATTTTACATCGAGCTGGGTTGACGGAGGAGCAAAAGCTGTGATTCTATCTCGCTCTCTGGGCGTGCTCAAGCGAGAAGAAATTGGTCGTGCTATGCGCTCCTGTTTACCCAGAGCTGGTTGTCGGAAAGAAACGATCTTCACCTGCCGTGGCCCTCGTGGAAGAAGAAGCTCCCCCAGACTGGGATGAGGCCGATTCAACGATTGCTGAAATGGAATTGTTCCTGGCAGAGCATCAAGCTGAATCCACCCAAGAGCCCGACGAGATCTTCGAGGAACAGGATTTCGCGGAAGCCTTAGCGGTGTCCTGGAAGGAAAGAAGAAAGGAAATGGTGAACCTTCGTCGTGCTCGCAAATTTACCCAAGCTGGTGAATCAAAAAGGAGCTTTAAGGTTGAAATCGAGGAGATGAAGAGGCGAACAGCGGTCAGGTCGGGCATTGGGCTCGAGAATGCTCAAAGCCCAAGGGATCCGGCAAAGGTTCCAAAGGCCATGCTGCCTCCAACAAAGGCTCTGAAATGGGAGCTGCCCTGGTCGAGGACTTCATTGCCATGGTCGTTCCCACCACTGACTGTCCTTGGTTGCCTTTGACCCTGCTGCGTGAGCGAACCGGGCCCAAGACAGTCAACACTGCACCGGTCGGGAGCCCCCAGTTGGTTGTTGGTGGTCGTACATTGAGCAATGGTTGTACATTGAGCATTGGTCGTACATTGAGCAATGGTGATTCAGTAAGCAACATTGACCTACAGTCGTCACATGTTGAGTCGGCTACGTTGAGCATTGAGCAGTTGTTGGTGAGTTCACCTGGCTTCGGTGTCTTGGATAGCGGTTAAGGCCGCTCCATCATTGGAGCTGACACCCTGAAAGAGTTTGAGGATCTCTGGAAGGCACGTGGTTGGGAGATTCCAGAATCCTTTCCAGAGGCCAACCATTTCAAGTTTGGCAATGGTCAAAAGGAGACCACCTCGAGTTCTGTCAGGGTCCCCGTAATCCTCGGAGGCCGCGCTGGAACCATCAAAGCTGCCATTGTTCAAGGAAGTGCCCCCTTGCTCATTTCACGAAAGGCCTTGAAGACATTGAAGGCGGTCATTGATTTTGCTGCCAGTGAAATCACCCTGTTTGAAAGCCGGGTGACGGTTCCGCTGTGCACCAATCAAGCAGGTCAATTCACGGGTGAGCCGGACGTGGATCCTCAGGCGTTTTCTGAGGTCATGAGTGCAGTAACCAATCATGAGGCCCAATCCACAGTCTCCGCCGAAAGTGAAGCCCCTGCGATGCCGATCTCTGAGCCTTCAGAACCTCCACAAGGCTCGAATTATCTGATGTCATGGTGTCGGGAAGAGAGCTTTCTCAAGCATGTGCCCTACATAGGTAAACAAGGTCCCCTGTGGCACACCGTTCGTCGTCGCATAGTCACAGATCTAGACACCAATGCTGTGTTGTATGATGAAACTATTGAACCTCAACTGGGTAAGAAGGCCTTTCAACGAGCATTGCCTGATCATGTCATGAATATTCGAACCGAGTTCCAGTTCGCGCCACAGGAAACGCTGACCTCCTTTGAGACACTTCCTGCCCAGCACCTACGACACTTCGAGAGTCAGGTGCGAAAACCAATCGTGGACCGACCGTCGTGTTCCATGCTGGACGGTAAGCCGTTCCTGGTGGCTGAAGTGTTTTCACCACCCCGTTTCGCCCCAGAAGCCGAACGAGTAGGGTGTTCAGCACGTTCGTACGACTTGAAAACTGGCACTGATTTTCGCAAGAAGGCCGATCGTGATCGTGTGCTGTCTGAGTTGAAGAATACCCCACCTGAACTTCTCATCCTATGTCCTCCATGTACCGATGAGGGTGGCTGGTTTAATCTTAATGCAGCATACTTGGACCCCGCTGAGTTGACCCGTCGAATTGCACAAAGCCGCATGTACATCAGATTCTGTGTCCAATTGTTTGAACAGCAAGTCTCACTGGGTAAGCGAGCTCTGTTCGAACACCCGCACGGCTCCAGGCTTTGGCAATATCCGGAAGTGAAAGCTTTGCTTCGGCATTTCCACCTGTTGAAGTGCCGTATGTGTAGGTATGGACTTCGCCTGCCAGGTTCTTCTCAGTTGATTTGGAAGGCCACCAAACTCCTGGTTAGTCATGAAGATATGTCCTGCCTCGAGAAAACATGTCCAGGGAATGCACACCCACAACACGGTTGTCATCAGGTAGTAGCTGGTTCATCTCCGGGGATAGGATCCATCAGTGCCTTCGCAGGACAATATACCCCAAAGTTTGTCCATGATGTGTTGGATACCGTGCCCGTTTTCCATCAGCTGCATTCTGCCAGTTTGGTTGTCTGTAGCGCCGAGAGCGAGTCAACGCATGAAGAAGTCCTCATGCTGAAGGCGGACCTGGACAATCCTCAAGCCACGGACGAGCAATTGCTGCAAGTCATAGATCGCGTGCATCGTAATTTAGGACATCCACCGGGACATGATTTGATTCGAATCCTCAAACATGCCCATGCCAGTGATCGAGCTATTGCACTCGCTCGCAAGCCTGAATGTGACTTGTGTAAGACACATATTCGTCCACATGTGGCACTGCCAGCGAAGACCAGCCGCGTGAGTGAGTTCAACCACACCATCGGCTTAGATGTCAAATACCTCCCTGGATGGAAGAGCAATCAAAAGGTTAAAGCCTTAAACATAGTCTGCCACGGAAGTTGTTATCAGCTCACGCTCCCGGTTCATGAAACCGAAACGTCAGCTGTGTTGCGTGTTTGCTGAGCATTGGATCCGTGTGTTTGGACCCCCAAAGGTTATCCTTCTTGATCAAGCTCAAACCAACATGGGAGAGGCCCTTCAAGATTTCTTGGATTTGCAAGGTACTGAAGTGCAACAGATTCCGGGGGAGGCCCATATTGGCAGTTAGGTCGGACGGAGAACCATGGTGGATGGTTTGCTCGCATCCTCACCAAAATCCTTAGTGAACACTGTCCTGAGGACAAACAACAGTGGGAAGAGTGCGTTGTCCATGCCCATGTTAAGAACAGCATGATTCAATCCTACGGGCGCACACCTCTTCAGCGTGTGTTTGGCCAGAATCCACGAATTCCCACCGATCTGCTCGATGAACCCTTAAGTGTGGTTCCAGCTACGGCAAGTCTGTCGGACGAGCAAGCCGCTCGTGCGCAAGCCATTCGCGCGTCAGCCCGACAAGCAGTAATTGAAACCGGTTTGCCCTAGGATCTCTAGTTGCATACTGGCACAACCAGAAGTTTCAAGCCGGTGAAGGTGTTGTGACTGGTGGTCGCTGGTTTGGTGTAGCAGTCGTCATCGGTTCCATTGGTCGCAATTATGTCATTGCTCATCGACGCCAGATCTTTCGTGTAGCACCAGAACAACTTAGTATAGCAACCTCCGAAGAGTCCACACTTGTGCAAACCCCAGAGGCCGAGTTGTTGGGCATCAAGGATCTCATTGAAGGTGGCACCTTTCGTAGTCGTAACTTCATTGATTTGGTCCCGGGACACTATCCGGCTAGAGATGCATCAAGTCCTTCAAATCAGGGAACAGTGTCCAATGTACTGTCGGATCAGCCAGCGCAGACCGATCAACCTATGACTCCCGAAGAGGCCCACAAATAAGTCCACCGCAGCAGTCGGTTGCTCAGCCAGAGACAACGCACTCACCTCCGGTCGCCGAAGCTGGCCCTGCCTCGGAAAATCCGACGCCAGTCCTTCTGAGTCTCAGGAGCCTTGACCAGACAAATCATGGATAGAACCTGACACAAGTTATGGTCCCATGCGTTCACAAAGACATCGATTGACCTCCAAAAGTGAAGCTTACCAATTGTATCGTCCTCCACAAATGAAACAAGATGACTTCGTAGAGATCATGAGAGAGTTGGTTCCCAGAATGATTGATCAAAGCTTGTCCAGGCCTCAGGATTCAGAAGACAATAATCCTAGTAGCGCTAGTGGGATGAAACGACCTGCTGAGGACGTGGAAGACACCACTGTCGAACCACCTGCCTCCAAAGCTAGAACCGAAGAACACCTCCAGGCCGATAGCGAGTCTAGCTCTGAAGTCCTGTCTGTCCAAGACATTGGCCAGTTATGTCAACTGTGGGACACCGCTCAAAGCATTGAAGTGCTGGCCGCAGCTTACATGCAGAAACGAGCTGCCAAAGAGCTTCCGGCAGTGGGTAATCCAAGTTGAAGAACTAGTGGATGAATCCAAGTTGACGGAATGGACCACTCTCATTGAAAAGAAAGCCATCCGTGTTCATGTGGGCAAGCATGCAGCTTGGTTGAAACAACAATATCCGGACCGCTTTGTGGGAAGCCGCTTTGTGATAGTTCGTAAACTTTTCGAAAAAAACCTCCATCTGGACATCAACGATGTTCCGGGTCAAAAGCCGTTGGTGTCTTCAAGGTCACTTGGACCCCGATTTAGACCAGAAACTTGGGGAGAAGGCCTCTTGCAGAGTCCGACCCTAAGTCAAATCGGACGGATGATTCTCATGCAGTTGATTTCATCCTTCCAATGGGACCTTCAGTTAGGAGATATAAAAGGCGCCTTTTTAGAGGCTGGCCCACTTCCTGAACGCTTCCGGCCACTATACGCCCGCATGCCAGCGGGTGGCATCCCGACTGTGCCGGATGACGCCGTTTTGGAGGTGGTTGGAAAAACGTGTACGGACAGAACGACGCTCCATCGGCATGGCACCGTGCGTTCGATACTGCCGCATGTGAGTTCGGTTGGGAACGTTCCCTGTTCGATGCCTGCCTTTATTTCCTTAGAGATGAAAACGGGAAACTATGTGGTGCCATGGGAGTACATGTTGACGACGCAGCACTGGGAGGGGAAGGGCAAAGATTTGAGCAAGCAGTTCATCAACTCAAACAAAGATTTCCCTATCGAAAATGGCGTGTGCAAAATGGTGAGTTTTGTGGAGCCTTCTATGTTCAGAACCCTAAGACAAAAGGAATCTCCATGTCTCAACAAACGTTTGCCGAAAACATTCGTCCTGCACACATCGCCAAAGGAGCTGACAACGAACAGTTGCTTCAAGATTCACAAATTCGGGTTCTAACGGCCATCAACGGAAGTTTGAATTGGATCTCATCACAGTCCAGACCTGATGTTGCAGTACAAACAAGCTTGAGCCAACAAGTTTTTCCCAATCCAAAGATCAAACATCTACGAGATGTGAACAATGCTGTAAGACGTACTAAGCAGCACAAAGATGTGAAATCCAATTTAGGCCAATTGACCTCTGTAGATTGCGACTATGCTGTCACTCGGATGCTGCCTTTGCAAACGTTGGTTCACACACTCAAGCAGGTTATATTGTAGCCTTTGTTGATTAAGGTCTAGATTCCGGAGAAATCAGTCCATGGATCCCCTTGACTTGGAAAAGCTACAAACTGCCTCGAGCGGTGTCATCCACCTTAGCTGGTGAGTGTCAAGCCTTTGCCACGGCATCAGGCACTGTGGAATAGGCAAATTTGATTTTGAGCGAAGCTCTTGATGGCAAATTTGAACCTCGCTTGAGCCGATCCAGGTTGTCCAATAGACCTCCGATACTCACCACTGACTGCAAGTCCTTGTACGATCATCTTACCTCGCCATCGTCCCCGACGGCAGTAGATGATAGGAGAACAAGCGTTGACATCGTCATCATTCGAGAATCGATCAAAGCCATGAATGCTTCCATTCGTTGGTTGCCCACCAATCGTATGCTTGCGGATGCCCTTACTAAAGATAAAATGGACCCGGTAGACCTCCTCCGTTCTTGTCTGCGTAATGCCACTTATCAGATATCACCAGAAGAGCACGTATTGGCTCAGCAGGCTGCCGAACGAGAGCGTCGGATGCAGAGACGAACCCTGAACGCTCAGGAGAAAAAGCATTCGAACCAAGCCGAAGAGTCCTTATCTAATTAAGGTTAAGATACTTGCCGGAGCAATAGCCTAAGAATGTGTCACTGTAAAGCAGTTAGGGGTCATTCTGTGCTATTCGAAGTGAGTGTTCTGTGGATGCATGTTTTTGTTAATGAATTTCCAACTCTGCAGCCTTTTGACGGTGAGTGCTCGAGGAACGTCAAGTCCGATCCCTCAGGATGTCGTGGATGGACCCCAGAAGGTGCTAAACAGCTGCGATCCTTGTTCCAGAAAGCTCTCCAACATGGGTTGGAACCTGTGGAAGCCTTGGGAGGTCTTCCACATGAAGATGATTTCGAGCTGGTGGGTGCAATGTCCGATGCTTCAAAACGACAGCTGGACCCTCAATATCCCATCAGCAGCAAGATGAATCGCAAGACAACCTCCTCCGAGCCTGATGGATCCAAGAGCACCAAAGGTTGCTATGTGACAAAGGCCATGGCTGGCCCCTATCCATCTCAGTTGGAGCCAGAAGCCGAATCTCATGTTCTTCCACCTCTTCCACCAGGAGTGGTGAGCACTGCTCAATGGTCCAAGACCAAGATCAATTTCGGCAAGTTCAAGTCTCGCAATTGGACATATTTAGACCTGCTGCAGTCGAAAGAGGAAGAGGCAATGAGCTATGTGAAGTGGCGCAAGGCACGCACCCAATCGGCTGGAGATGATTTGAAGGATTTGTGCTCCTTCATGTACCGTTTTGAGTTAGAGAACTCTCACGGTCGCCTCCGTACTGGCGAGTTGATTCCCGGCACAGAGAATCGTCGTGTCTTCAAATGAAGGAAGGGCACGACGAAGAAAGCTGGATGAAGATGAAAAGATGCTGCCTAAGAAGTTCACTCCAGAGAAGAAATAAAAGAATAAGTTATAAGGAGTGTTGATTTCGACACGCGTGAATGCCATCCAGTTCACTCGTGACTTCGCAGGGACCGCTGGCCCAAAGGAAAAGGGCGCGGTGCGAGCCCGCTCGTGTCGATAGGATTCGACCCTCTTGTTTTGACAATAGTATATATTTATTAATAATGAGAAAATGTTAATATAAACTATTAATCGTCATCACCTCTCAACCATTTCTTATATTCTTTTATTCTGTTCTTCATTGCCTCAACGTTTGCCCCGTAGTCTGTCAGTCTGTGGTTTTTCTTTATTTGTCTCAATCTCTGTATCTCGTTTAAGATCATCTCGTTCTCCTCCTTAATCCTCTGTTTAACTCGTAGCACTTAGTAGTCGTGTTCAAGGTTGTGATATTCCAACGTATTTTTTAGGTGTTTCTGGTAGTTGTGGTCTGGCGCTCTGGCGCTGTTGTTGCCATTATGGTAGTAGTGGTCTATGGAAGTATATACTTTTTTATTCTTTGGGTTAGTATCTACCGGAGTGCTTCCGGATAAACTTTTACTGCTGTGTAGGGTCTGCTTCCTCATAACATCTCTTCTGACGTTCTCGTAGATGTCTTTTCCATTCAGTTCCATATTTTGCCTATCAATCAACATAGATTAAGACTTACACAATTTTAGATGCTAAACTTTTAATTTTATCCATCTTTTGGGTGCTCTTCTCTTCCTTGATTGTGGCATACTTCTCCCTCGCGGTCTTGTGCTCGTTCTGTAGTTCTTCCTTCAATGTGGGAGTCCCGGAGTCCCTACACGATGGTCAGGAAAAAGATGTATTGACTACTTTCTTGGAAATTGCACGTGTGAGCACACCACGGTATTAGATCATGCGATTGCCGACCACTGTGTGGTTGAAGCCACGCTCTCTTTGAGTTTGCCGCGTGCACCGGCTTGGGTTTAGGCCCCTGTTGCGCGGCTGCCAACTTTGAAACAGATGAACTGTACCGAAAAAACTTGGCATGAACTTATCACACCACTTTGGCAGGCTTCCGAACCGCCCCATCTCTGGGGTGACGATGTAGATGCCGATTGGAACACTCTGTCGGAGGCCCTCTTTGATACTCTTACTAAGGCAGCCGAGACGCTCCGTCCGGACTTGATGTCACACATACCCCGAGGCCTCCTGAGACGTGGTAAACCGAGCACCTTGCGGTTCACTCCGATGCGGGTTCCGGCCGGTCCGAACGCTAGCTACAAAGAGATCCGACTCACTCGACAACTTGGTCGACTCCGAGAAATTAGCAGATTGATAGGACTTGACCAGGACCCACCCCAAATTTTATGGACCAAACTCAAGCGGTCCCCTTTCTGTAACCCTCGTGAAAATGTTCACCGGAATATTGTGCACACTCAGCGCCTTCTTGACGAATGTTTTGCTCAACGAAAGCGCACGGCTTTGACGCACTGGAAGGAAAAGATGACTGCGGACAAAAGTGCCTTTGCTTGGCTACGCAAAGATCCTCAAGCCATGACCCACGCTGTGAAACTCTCACCTGGTGACCGGGCAGCTTCGTCGGTTCATGAGGCCTTGAGAAAAATCCAGGAATACTGGCGACCGTGTGGCCCCAACTGACTGGTGCTGACTTAGCACGTTCCGTCAAAACAGCTAAGGGCACGGCTCCCGGCTTAGATCAGTGGACTATTTCTGAACTTAAGATGCTATCACTTGACATGTGGGACACGGTCGCTGATTTTGTGGCCCATTGTGAAACCCTTGGAAAAATCCCTCTGCAATGGAAACAAATGAAACAGCGGCTTCACCTTAGTAAGGGAAAAAACTCCGACTTGGTTGGTGATTTGCGACCCATTTCCATTACTAGCCTTTGGTGGCGAACACTTCAAAGAGCTCGTTTTCAACAAGATGCGGCACAACAGTGGATCCAACAGACTATGCCTCCGTATGTTTTTGGAGGGGTTCCGAGAAAAGGCACCACTGATGCCATTGGTCCTCTGTTGCTGGCTGACGCAAAACATTGGTATATTGGATCACTTGACTACCAAAAAGCGTTTGATAGAGTTCACCCTTCGGTGGTTTGTGATTTATTTGCCCATTTCGGAATGCCAGCCCCCGTGGCAACGCTTATGCGTGAATGTTGGACTGATCAAAGGCTACTTGCAATTCCTTTCGCAGATTGACCCCCTGCCTGAAAACGTGAGTTCTTCTCTCTTGCAAGGAGACCCCTGGTCCATGTTGGGAATGACCATCTTCTTGCTACCGGCCGCTGAGGACATTGCCAGGCACCATCCCACGGTGACTCAGGCTTTATACGCAGACGACAGGTCTGTTGCTACCTCAGCGGCGTGTGAGCTTATCCACGTGGTCGGCCGTTGGCAGCGTTGGGGCGCTCTATTGGGCCTTGCAGAAAATACCGAGAAAAGCCAATACTATCATCCAACCACAGCAGGTCGAAGAAACTTGGCTGAGGCAGGTGTCCCTGAGGAGCAAATCGTTGCCGACCTCAAAGTTCTGGGCTACTGCTTCCATAGTGTCAATGGCCGTCAGGCCAACCCCACAGAAAACAAAAGGCTTCAAAAAGCTCAAGCGTTAGCTCAACGTGTTCGATGCTTGCCGGGGACCCTTCAACGTAGAATCCGAATTGCGCAATACGTGGTGCCTGCAAAAGCTGGATATGGCTGGCTTTGTCGAAACCCCAGCTTGCAAGACGTCAAGCCCTTAGATACTGCTGTTCGCCGACTTCAGAAAAAACAGGAACAGGCGAATCCTGACTTATACCGGCTCATCCGTGGCCATTTTTGGGATCTCAGGTTTCTTGCCACGCAGAGTCAGGTAAGTACCTTGGTTCGTTTTGCGCATCGATTTCAAACAGCTCTGCCAGTCAATCTGCTCTCCAAAGCAGGGTGGCCTCGAACTCTTACTCAGGGGCTTGCCAGACTTGGCTGGGTTAAAACCCGGCAATGGACTTGGCGGCACGCGGCAATTGGAGCTTCTTTTTCCGTGTCCGGCAGGCTAGCCTGCCGCAAAAGTGTCAAAGAAGTGACTCACCTTCTCAGAGAATCTTGGAGACGCACTAAGGTCAGTTTGTTTCTCCAGTCCGGTCGTCGTGATGCGGCGATCTTGCAAAATTTCAGATATGAAGAAAAGAGGTTCACTGCACTTCGGCGGATGTGCCTCGATCAACACACCGTTGCTGTTGTTACTGGTGCTTTCATCAGCCCGGCATGCTATGATAGGATGCGTGGCTCCCCTGACCACAGCTCCCTTTGTCCGTGGTGTTTGGACCCGAACATTTTGGCTACCCACGATCATGTTTGCTGGAATTGCAACCATGCCCCTGAACATGTTCGTTTTGAGCAATGTTTTGATACAGCGCAAGCACGGCTTGCATGGCCGGCTTGTCGAGACTCTCAGGTTGACAGCGATGTTCTGAGGTGGCTTGCCCAGTGTCGGCAGGCCTGCCTCTCACTTAGGAACTGAGCCCAAAAGCCGCTGCGCACCTAAGGTGCGCTCAGAGCGGCAAATCCCGGCGATTGCCCCGTGCTGTGCGGCTGCTGTTGGCGGCGGCTTCTATTTGCGCTTGCTGTTGGCGGCGGCTTCTATTTGCGCTGTGGGTGTCGTCTTCATCTACATTTCTCTCACTGTTCCGCATCAATGGCGGTCTTCACCATTGCTTTTTGCTGTTTCTTCTCCTGAAGCGGTTTGCGTAGGTGATTGTAGCGATCGTTGTTTTTGGACGTATACTTATTACAGTCAGCGCAGAAGACCGTTTCATTGCGTTGGTTTCTGGTGGAATAGTTCTTCTGCTTCAACTTGTTCATATCGGTTTTGGTCATCACTTGGGCGTTCTTCTTCTTATTCTCTTCTTTAGGTTCTTCTTCTTCTTCTTTTTCTTTAACCTCTTCGTTCTGTGTTCCCTCTTGCTCATCCACTTCGTTTTTGATTTCTTCCTTTGCTTCTTCAGTTTCTATATCCTTCACGACGATTTTCAGTCATATAAAATATACATTTTAATAAATCATTTACTGAAGACATAGGGCGTGTTTATCATTCCATTTCTGATTGACTACTATTTGTTTATTAAGGTCTTTGTAGAACATATTTGTTTTATCGGATTGCGTCAAATCAACATATAGGAAGCCGTGTCTGTCATTCGTCGCAATCCTATATATCTTATCCAATGTCTTCTTGTCATACAATCCGCTCAACTCCTCCAATATCGCTTCCAAGTCTTTTGGATTACGAAGTCTGAAGATGAATAGTTGTGTGGCATTCTTTCTTACCACCGGTGAGCCGACCAGATTGGTGGAGGCTGAAGTGAAGCATGTGATCTTGTATTTGAAGAGGACTGAGGGCTATGGTTTGCTCCTTCCATACCAGCGCTGTCGAAGCAAGAAGGCAGAAACCCTTGGACAGGTGGAGGATTTGCACGGACAGCGACAGTGACTGGGCAGGAGATCAGAGCAGCGGCACCAACAAGACCACAGCGTCAGTTCGACGTTCATGTTCTTGAACGGGAACCTGATCATCAGTTGGTCCCGGTCCCAGAAGAGCATAGCTCTTAGCTCCTGTGAGGCTGAGTTCTTGGCCGCGGCTGGTGGAAGCGCTGAAGCAATTCAAGTCAAGGAGCTGTGGACCTTCTTGAGCAAGAGGCCTGTGCTGATAAGGGCAATTACAGATAGCAGTTCATGCAGGGCATTCTGTGAACGGCTTGGTGTGGGCCGCTTGAAGCACATTGATACAAGGTATCTTTGGATGCAGTTGGAGGTGAAGAAAGAGACCTTGGAGATGGATGGAATTCCTACCTTGTGGAATGTCGCCGACTTGGGGACAAAGCGGCTGAGCAAGGTTCGAAGGGAGTTCCTGATGTTCCTCATCGGAGTGGTGGAGAAGAATGCAGAGAACAGTGAAGACAACTTCACAAAGGTTGGTGAGGACACCTTCAACCAAGAGGTTGCAAAGAAGATGATGGCCCGACAGATGAAGCAGGTGAAGAGAGACATGGTCAGGGCAGTCATGGAAGGTTCATCAAGCCTTTCTACAAAGATCCTAACCAACATGGTGAAGATGGTGACGTTGCTACTCTTGCAACCCGGGGTCTTTGGCAGTGAAAAGGAGGACTACCTCGAGAAGGATGAGAAGTACAAGAAGGCTGGTGGATGGGAATACTATGTCCTGTTCATGATCTACAGCCTGATCGTGTTCGTTTTTGGCATGTACTGTGGCTATGTCTACAGATTGAGAGAGAGCGAGATCATCAAGCTGCCTTGGAGAACTACCGGGACTATAGAGGCATGTTGATGAGGCACATGATGGATGCAGTTCCAGGTGGAGAATGGCAAGCAGGCCCAAGACCGCCATGGCCTGAGCCTCTAAGGATGGAAAATGCAGAGCCAGGACGAGTTCTGGCTGTACAATTTCGTGAAGGTGAAGATGAAGGACGAGAACCAGCAGCAATGGAAAGGGTTCAGCAAGAAGCAGGAAAAGCTGAACCTGAGAGTGGTGACAACCTCGATGGCGAAGATGATTTGTCATCTGAGGAACCTGAGGGTGCTGAGAACATGGTGTATGACTGGAATCCTGAGTTGGGCAGGATGCAGAACTATCGGCTGCTCAACGACTCTGACGACGCCTACAGTGGTGAAGAGTATTTCCTGGCAACACCTGGGGGAAGCTACAGAAGGAGATACAGGAGGACCAACTCAGAACGAGAAGAAGATGAAGAGCAGATGGAAGTGGATGAGACGGGTCCAACCGAAGCAGAAGGCGAAGGAGAAGTGGACAGAAGCAGACCACCAGTGAATGCGGACTGGTGGGACTTCGAGACTTTGTTTCGATACCGAAAGGATGCAGCCCAAGAGAGACGTGCTCGAAAGCTGAAGGAGGCAGGACTTTTTACTCCGCAGCTACTCAAAGAGTTTTTGCGTACTAGGTTGGCTGCTGAGCACTCAGCTCTGTTTCCCCATATGGCCTTCGATCACATTTTGTCATGGAACCATGAAGAGCGCACCCAGTTTGCGCAGTTTGCAGTGATCGTGATAAGTGGCCAGTGGGAAGAAAACTGGGATGAGCGAGTTGCTCGATATTTTGAGACCGGCGAGGTCTAAATTTCGAGATGAAAGTGAAGCTCTAGATTCGAGCCACTTTCAGGTGGAGTGTCAGAAATTTACGACATTCCGGATGTCACGACTTACCGTTGGCCGACAGTGGCCCAAGTTCGTGCGGGACAAAATTGGCCGCACACCGCGTCAAGCTTTTCATTTTCGTTTTTTTCACAAAAAATGTATTTGATGGTTGGTCATGTATGGCTGCCACTGCCCAACATAACGCTAATTAGTTTGATTTCTGCCTCTCATTTTCAGATTTGGACAACCCCCCGATTACAGCCGTGTGAATTCATTTCAGTCTGCCACGCATCCTTTAGTGTTCCCCCAGTGCTAATTAGACAATATATGCAACAATCATATTATCTAATTGTATCTACAATGAAATATATAATATAGATGCCTCGTCGAAAAACACATGTGAAGAAAACACCCATACCTGAAGATTTTGAATTGTCTGATGAAGAACCGACAATGATAAAACTTGACGAAGAGCAGACTCAAAAGCAAACTCATCACCTTTGATTGTCCTTTATGCCACGGAAAACTACAATTACAAAACACAATAGAAATCAACCCGAAAGGGGTAAAGTGTAGTTGTAATCCGTGTTCCTTCAAAATATCAAAGAGCGATAAGACTATGAACGTTAGTAGAGATGACAACGGAGACATTAAATCAGATAGTGAGGCACACAGCATATCGTTCAGTTGGAACAGACAAATCACGCCAGAAGACAAAGACAAGGAAAGCACCGACCGTATGATTGCTGATGTTATGAACACACCAAGAAGTGAGAAAACACAAGCCTTTATACAAGATATGAATTAAAAACAATCGAAGAGTAGATTTTGATGGGACAGATTTGATAGATAAATATCTAAACACATATCTAAATAAATATATTTAAGTAAATAAATATATGCAAAAATATTATATCATTGATATGGATGAAAATGCTGATAAACTTGTGGAACTGACAAACAAACTGAACAGATGTAATAAGAACATCAAAACCATAATGGAGACTTTGAAGACCATTGAGGAGAAACTCACTGAACCTAAAAAGGAGGAGAAGAAGGATGATAAGGAAAGGATAGATTAAATCTTTGAAAAGAAACAGATAGGAAGACCCGTCGGTTCGTGGGATGATAAGAGGAGACAGTATGCGCATTGGATTAACGATGGTAAGCCAAAACAACCGAAGGAAACAACATTAAAATTCTACAAAATTTTTAAGGATACTGAAACGGGATATTATGAACTTGGATAATTTCATATTAAAAAATATAGAGGTTTAATATGAAACTATTAGAGTTATTTAGCGGAACAGGCAGTGTTGGTAGAGTTGCTCGTGTGTTCGGTTTTAGTGTCATATCGTTAGATTTGAAGAATGCTAATAGCAATGAGGATACACTACAATGGGATTATAAAAAGTATGAAGAATATGTGACGTTATTTGGGCATCGCCTCCTTGCACTGAATATAGTAGAGCAAAAACGACAGGAGTTAGAAACATAGATTATGCTAATAGTATCGTTAGGAAAACTATTGAAATCATTAACTGCTTTCAACCGCGAATATGTTTCATAGAAAATCCGCAGACCGGACTTTTGAAGGAACAGGACTTTATGAAATATTTTGATTATTATGCTGTAGATTATTGTAAGTATGGTTTTGAATATAGGAAGCGGACAAGGATATGGACGAACCTAAAGAGTTGGAAACCCAGACCCTTATGTAAAAAAGACTGTAATAGCATAATAGGAAACAGACACAAAGAGACCGCACAGAGACTTCCGTGTAAAGGTAGATGGGAGGAACAAAGGAAGAAAACACAAGATGCACTTTAGAGAATACCCGAAGAACTTATTTATGATATTATCTCAAACCTTTAGTATCTGGTGGCGAAGGAACGGTTTAGTCAATCCTTCCAGTTGAAAGGTTCTGTTTCCCGTCGTGTCGTATTCTATCTTCCTGACTTTGTAGTTTTCTTTTATCTCCTCATACTTCCTCGTGTTCTTTTCTCTTCTTGTCAGATTTACCTTTACACCCATATGGTTCTTATCATCGTTGGCTTCGTTGGGTGTGAGTTTTGTGGATGAATGTTTGGTCTGTTGTATTTCTTCAAGACCGCTGGAAGCATACTCGTCCATCCTGCCTTATTAAATCTGACCCTGTCGTGTATCATATATTTGAGCGTCCTGATGAAACGTTCCATGACAATGGCGTGTGTTCTTGTGATGATGTGATTGATGCCTTCATCCTTAAAAACATTGACACTACCGTTTGAAATGCTCCGTCATCATCGCTGTATATTGACATTGGAAAACCAATTTTCTTAAAACTTAAAACTTTGATTCAACGCTGGTAAGACCGTTTCTCCGTCTCTCTGCTTCATAGGCACGACGTCGCCCATCTTACTGAATATATCTATGACAACTAACGCATAGGGTGGCTTGGAACTCTTCATCGGTATTTTTGCCTCCGGAACTTTCGTTAAGGGCTTCATATATGCATTATGTCAAGTTGATACTCAAACCTTGAGAACGGAGCGGTATATGAGTTTGAGCCTCTATAGCCTCTAATCTGTTTGTTGGGCTGTTTCTTCATAAAGGTTTCTACATCTACCCTCGTGATGGATGGGTCTTGTTCTCTTGCTTGTTTTAGGGTGTCTTGGATTGACCCGAAACCCTTTTCCAAGTCGTAATAGACATTGCTTATTATTTGTTCTTTTGTTAATCTTCTTGCCATTACTATAGTTTTAGATTTTAAAAAGATTTTCTTAAAGAAAACAACATATACTTAAAGAACAAATGATATATAAAAGTAAGAGAGTAAAGATGACTAAATTTCACTATGAATGTCGGAGAATGACTGAAGTTATTTCCTTGAATGAATGGAAAAAAATATCCGAACTTGACATATTCGTTAAAGACCTTCGTGAATATGTGTGGGAAGTGCGGGAAGAGACACATGACATTCCAGACTATGGAAAAAAACACTTTTGGAGATGGAAAAGGTGAGAATGAGAATTTTTGAAAAAAGATGTCAGTGATGATGAAGAGAGGATACATACTTTGACTTGAAAGAGTTGAAGGAACACCTTAAAACCTTATCACCTGTTGAAAGGAAAGGCGTACAAGACTTTGAGAGGTTGAGGAACTTGGCAAATGGAAGAAAGGAATACGAAGGGCTACACGAGATAGATAGAGTGATAAAGGAACTGGAAGATGAGGAAAGGAAAAAGGAAAACCAACCAGAACCCGAAAAATGAACAAGACCCCAAAAACTACTTAAAGAACAATTACCTATATATATATAAGAGATGATTTTTAATTATGGAAACTGTAGATGTTGTAAAAAGGAAAGTGCCAACGTCAAGGTTCTATTGAACAACATTTTCCCCGCCGGAATTTGTGATATGATATGTGATTACAACACCCACTGTTTCAAATGTAATAACTTAATCTTTAAGGACAACGAGTACATCAGAAGCGCCTACGACAGACATACAACGGTGGAACAGCAAATAGATTTCTTCCAAACAGAGATGCCAACACCCATCTATTTAAGCGATACTAACAAAACAAATGTGAGAGCGATGAGAAGGGAGATAGACGTGTTGATGGACACAATGGCACTGAAGGTCAGGTTTAAGCACAATAAACTATATCTACAGGCAATCAAATCTTATGTAAAGAAGAGCTGGAAACATACTTATCATATCCTCTAATTTATTCACGACCTTGAATACATGACTAGGAGTAAAAAGTCACGACGATGGTGGTTTCCTGACCTTGAAGGGACTCATTTTTTTAGAAACCGAGCATTCATAGTAAGGACATCTTGGAAGTCTTCTTGTGTTAATACCTCAAAGAACTTTTAGATACTATGAGCACTACATCAACGAACCAGAAATAGAAGAGCACCTACAAAAAATTATAAACACTTAAAGAATAAATACTTATGTATATTAAGAATAATGCCTATGATTGGAGTAAGCGAGGAAGAATTGAAAAGAGATAGGGAGAGACTGTTGAACTTCATAAAAGAAAATCCATATCCTGATTATAAGTTTGTATCCAATGACCTGCTCCTGAAGCAAGAAAAATCTTCACCACAATACGCAGAGTTCCAGAAATCAACCACGACCTTATGAACGAAATGTATGAACACATTTTTGACAAAGATATTGTTAAAGAAACGGTGAGATAATACACCACAGAGGAGGAATGACAGCATTACAACAGAACTATTATACACTATTGTCAGTCTTGAAGCACTTGATTGATTGACCAACGAAGTATGGATAGAGATACAATCATTTTAGTGTTCTATAACATCAAAACGGTTGTGTCTCAACATTGGGATGGAATAGGAAAAATGATGAAAATGGAGACATTGATTAATTCATAATATCTTAATTAATCATATTATGAGCTAATCCTTTAAACCCCAAATCCCAAACATAAAAAACATACAAACCTAAGTAATCATCCACCTCGTTGAATTATAGCAATGATAGTGAAACTTATGATCCTAAAACACGTATAACAAGACCCCAGCAAAACATCAAAGGTAAGGAACAAAGGTTGAACATCAACATAAAATCACAACAAGCAACACACCAAAAACTCCCCAGAACCCCCATTTCTCCATTTTTTGGGGTGGGGGGGCGGTTGCAGGTCCCGCCAGGTGGGGTGAACCAGTCAGGATAGTGCATCAGCTTCACGAAGTGCGGAGACTAATTAGGACAGAGGAAGTGCTCAGGTTTGGGTAGACAGGAAAGGAAACGCAAGAAAAGAGGTCACCCCACAGGGAGCGGACCAGGCCAACCGAGCCCATCCAGTTAGAGGGCATTTGCGCAAACCAGAATCTCTTTTGTCCACTGTATGGAGCGTGAAAGCGGCGAACCAAGAGCAAAAGCACCGCCGAAGTGTGAATGTCCTGGGCTCAACCTTTTCACACGTGGCAGTGATTGGGCCTTGAACTTGATCAAGGCCTTGTGTACAAAAAGAGCCTGTTCTATTGCGAGACTTTGCGCGTCTCCTACTTCTTCCCCATGCCTAACAGCTTTTAGGTCGTCGACTTCAACCGTCCTAACGCATGGGCTCCACTTCTATCCCACAACCGCTAACAGTGAGTGGGCCTTGATCAAGACCTGTATTAAGAGCCTGTCATATCGACCCTCAACTCGAGACTTTGCGCTTCTCTGCCTTCTATTTCCTCATGCCTGACTGCCTGACAGCAGTTGAAGTGCGCTGTTGACTTCACCCCATAACCACATTGATGTCTTCTTACGGAGGCTGGCTTTCGTCCCTTCCCTTCTCAGGTTGATTTTCTATTTTTAACAAGTTGTTCTTTTTCATCTGTTTTGACGCACATCCGCTCGACGCCGTCTTGGGCTGGCGCCCAAAAAGAGCACGGGAAATGACTCTTGTTTGGGCCTTCCGACTTCGACCAACGGCATGGGGTTTCTTCGTCCTCTTGCTTTGTTGCCATTTTGCTGAGATGTCGTTTCTGGAACTAAACTCCACAAGAAAACAAAATCAAAAACGCAAAACATCGCAAAGCGAAAAACCATCGGTTCTTGCTTGACCTTCTACCTGATCGTGTTTGTTTTCACCACGTCATATTTGATTGAACATCAATATGAGCTGCGATGAGAAGAGAAGGTTTGTGACAGCATTTTTTTTCCCGTTGCGTTTTGTGTGTCCACTTGCGCAGTTGCAATTACCCTTCACAAAACGAGATCGAAAAGAAAACGGATAAGAAGACAAGTCAGAGACTCATGTTGGCTCGTTGTTGCTCTCTCCGAGTCTCAGACGGTTCATCTCTGTCACACCGAAAGCGGTGTTCGCGGCCTCCACGTGAGACACGGAGCGACGTCAGACGCGTCTGCCGAATGTGCTGCTTACGTCAGGAACTGAACAAGGCGCTTCCGAAGAAAGAGGTGCAGAAGGGATCAACACGTGTCAATCGAGCAAGCAACCATTTGTGATATTTTGCGACTGTCATCTATTATGTGACACATATGTGGGTGTCGAGGCTTACATGAATCAAGCACGGTGCCGGACCAAGCCGTTTTGAGAGTGAAAGGAAGAAACAGGTGTTTAGCGCATGGTCCCGTCCAAAGTCTGAAAAACACATTCAGCTTCGTGCTGCTTCTCATGGCTTATCCAAAAAAAGTCCTAGCTACTAGCTACTTAAACTTAGTAGCAACCATTCTTAGCTAGTTACTATCGTTACTCTCTTTACAAACCCTTAAAAAATGAATAGATCTGCGAGGTCCATCCTCTTCAACCTCAAGGACTCGAAGAATCCCACTTTCAGGTCATTCTTCAAATATGTGATATATTTTTTTTCTTTTCCTTAAAGGATTTCGTCTTTTCAGGTTCAAGTTGATGGTGGGCTTCTTCCAGCCCCATCAGCTTCCGACCTTGACAGCGGAAGACATGGCGCGACATGTCGCGAATTTTTCGTCGTCGACACGAAGAACTCGGTGCTTTCGAGGCCAGCGAGCAGAAAAATGATGAGCGACGAAAGCAAAGGCTTCCGAACTAGCACTTTCCAACATCGGTTCACAATCGGTTCACTTCGGTTCAGGAAGTATGCCATGGAAGCCTTGGATCAGAATTGGGCCTTGAAGAATGGTCAGCCAAGGGGCCGAGAGAGAAAGGTCGGAAGGAAGCTAAACGAAAAAGGCGAGAAGAAGGTGAAGTTTGAAATGGAGAAACCGGAAGAGAACCGGAATGGAAAGGAAGAAGGAAGAGTCTTAGGAAGAGTTGGCAAAGAAAAAGGAAAGGCTACTCGAATTCGAAGCTACTCTTGGACTTTGTGAAGTTTAAGGCAGCCAACCACAGGGATGTTTACTTGTGGCAAATGCAAGGCAGGAGAATACGTTTGCGGACACCTCGTCCATTGGAACGTTTGTCCGTGGATATGTGTTGTGGTGCAGGGTAACAAGACCACCTACTTCCAGATGCAGACGAGGATTGGCCAGTATATGCTCCATGTTTATTGAGTCATTTGGTGACTGTCCAGATTTGAAAACACATTTTTTAGCTACTAGTAGCAAGAACTAGCAGGTTGGAGGCCATCGCTACAGGTAACAAGAAGCTGCTAGCAACACTGCAGTTGTTTCTTTGTTTCGGCGAAACATTGTGTTGAGGTCATCTGATGAGCCCATGACAACGTTTGTCACATGTTCGTGCCTAAGTCAACTCTGTAGCTTCTCTGACCATTTGGTGAAAACACATGGATCTAAGCGAGAAACACATCCAAAGTTGAACCAGCATCTAGTCGGTGATCCATTTACCAATCCCAACCTGGCTGGTGGTGACCGGTGCACCTAAGAGAAGCAGAACAAGTAGAACATGAGAGTCGTATAAATAATAAAGAGAATGTCGAATCGGTCACTTGTTTCGAACAACCATGTCACATGTTCCACGACTGTGGCCGATCACCTCTCGAGAGTGGGGCTGGAAGGGTGGCAAGCATCCTTGAGCCATCGAAGCAGGGACTTCGACCGTGGAAGTGGCTGGTGTGGTCGAGTTCGACCTTTGCTCAAGAACATAGAGCGCAGGGCGCCCGGTGAAAGAGTCGGAGGGCGCTGGACAGGGTTCTGGCTAGGGAAGCAGGGCTTCTTTGAATTACATTGGTTGCATTGTATTTGAGTGATCCCAAATCCGGCTGTTTCCCGTTGCCAGTATCGACAACCAGGGTGGTTTCGATATTGGTAGCAGAGCTACCTGGGAGATCTCACAGGGACAGGCTCTACAAGCTCCACTGTTGTTGTTGCAATGCCTCCTTCAGAGGCAGCTGGTTCGGCTACGGACACCGGAACCTCGACCAACAGTCAGCCTCATTGGTCCCATCATTCGATCCCTCGACTGACAACGTCGATTGGGCGCAAAAGATTGAGCTGCTGACTACAGTATGGCCGGAAAGCAAGTTGAGCGAACTGGCCACTCGTATTATTCTCAACAGCAAGGGATCGGCTTTTGCCAAACTACAGTTGAGAAAGAAAGATCTTTTTGGCTGGCGCGGTAGAGATCACCCAGTTTGTTGAAATAGTTGGAGGGCCAACTTGGCCAAGTGAGCCTCGAGCAAAAATTCGACGTCAAGTTGTTTGGACGGAGCTCCCCATGAAGAAAATCAACCTTGCAGAGGTCCAAGCCTACGTGACGCTCCGTGGAAGCAAACTGGCCCAGGAGGACAAAAAACAGTCCTTGTGGAATCAGGGGCTGAACATGGGGGAGCGTTGGAAATGAAGGTCGCGGCTTCAATTTGGATGATCGGATCATCCTTCTTCCAGTCACTCCGAAGAGCCATGAGCCATCGTTCCCGACCGCAGAGAGCCGTCTATCAGCCCGGAGATTGGATCATGGCATGGAGAAAGGAAAACCAATGGTTTGGTCCATTAACGGTAATTTTTCAGGAAGACAAAAATGTGTTGTGGGCAGTCCTAGGAAACAAGCTCTTCAGGTTGGCGCCCGAACATGCAAGGCCTCTCTCAGCCGTAGAAGAAGTTCGACATGCCAAGGTCCTCACGTCTCGCAACATATCACATAAGTTGGAGAACCTTAGACCCGGACCTACACGGTTCGTTGATGTGCTAAATGACATAGTGCCTTCACCGGCTCAGAATCAGCCAGTGCGCGAACAACCTTTTGGGTTGGTCTTTTGGAGCTTAGGTAGAAGTGTTTTTTCTACTTGTCATTTGAAAAACAACATTAAAAAATACAAGTTTTTTACAAATGTGACAAAAAGGGATCCACTAGTCCAAAATTCTAGATGTTTAAAAATAACTTCAGGATGCAACAACATGTTATTCTATATGTTCTTTAGTCTGTGAGAGGTTATGATCCTTATTTTATTTTCTTCTCAAGCTACTTTCAAGCAGGAACTGCGCAGGTAAAGCGTGGCGTGTGGACTCCCTCGACTCCGCTTCATATTCATCCTTGTTCTTTAAGGTTATGATCTTGTTTTTCTGGAGGTAGTAGTAGAGGAAGCGCAGCCTGGCTTGCTGGAAAAACGCACTAATGATTTGGGCAAGGGCCAGGCAGCTAAAGTCTATATTCTAATTTTTGTTTGACTGTTGGGAAAATTAGGGCACTGTTGAGCGGAATGGTCGGTGGATGACACCTTTGCTTGACGATGCTGAGGTCGACAAATCTGAGGCCCCGACCCAGGCGGCTGATGTAGAAACACTTTGGCGCCATCCACCTTTGTCTTCGACCACAGTTCAGCAGCAGTAGGCCCGCAGCAAAAAGCGCTTGCTTCAGAATTACAATCATTTGAAACATTCACAGGGCGGTCTCAACTCTTCCCATCCCACCGACCACCAGTAGCTTGAGGGTGAACTAAACCGCTCAACAGTGCCTTAGTCACAGTCACATTCCGAATTCACAAACAAACAACAACCTATATTGGCTTGCAGGTCTTCCTAAGTGCATTGGTTCCATACCTCCCCACTTGACACCAAGTTAGGCGCAGGCAGAGCAGTCATGGTAGCTGACACTGTGCCTTCCAGTGAATTGAACTTGACGCCAAAAATTACCTAGCAGTTGGAATCGCAGCAGCATCTTGCAGCTCGAGACCAGAATCGAAGGTGTCAAGGTATTCTGGCCCAATGTACAAACAACAGCCGCACCATACCCTTTTCATACCCTTCAAACAATCTTCAACCCTTTTCAACCCTTTTCACGACCACTTCATGCCCCTTTCATACCCTTTTCATGTCCTTTTCAATCACACGCCCTTCTCATGACCATTTCATACCTCTTTCATACCCCTTTCATCCCATTTTCAAGCCCTTTTTTTCATGCCCTTTTCGTACCGTTTTCACGCTCTTTCCATACCCTTTCCATGACCTTTTCATATCCTCTTCATACCTTTTTCATACCCTTTCATGCCCTTTCATAGAACCGATTTCATATCCTTTTCATACCCTTTCCATTCCCTTTTCATGTCCTTTTCATGGATTGTTCAAACCCTTTTCCTTTTCATGCCCTTCTCATACCCTGTTCATATCCTTTTCCTTTTCATAGCTTGTCATTACGCATTTCGTATCCTTTTCCTGCCCTTTTCATGTCCTTCTCAAGCCCTTTGCCTACCCTTTTCATACCCTTTTTAAATCCTTTGCGCGCCCTTTTCACACCTCTTTCATATCCTTTTCATACTCTTTTCATGCCCTGTTTCATACCCTTTCCACACCCTTTTCATCTCCTTTTCATACGCTTGTCACACCTTCTTCAAGCCCTTTGTCATACCCTTTTGACACCCTTTCATATCCCACGCCCTTTTCATGCCCTCTTCATAATTCTCTTTTCATCATCTAGTTTCATACCCTTTTCATACCTCTTTCATACCTTTTTCATGCCCTTTTCATACCCTTTTCGCGCCCTTTACAAAAAAGTACGGCCGCCCTGGTTCGGTACCCAGTCCAGACCTTTTACGGATCATTTACAAAAACTCTCACGCGCTTGAATTCTGCGAACGACAGTCAAGCAAAACCAGTTCACCGCGGCCCGGTGTCTAACTTCGTCGGCTGTACCTCACCAACCCCGTTGTGAATGTGAACGTTCCCACAGGCCACCGCCCAGAAAAAAAGAAAAAGAACGCATTTAAAACCACTGCCGACCAAGGGTAGATTCGGGTAGATCATGAAACATATTTTCAATAAAGGAAAAAGGGTAATATTAATCAATCTGGCGCATCAATAGAAAAGCAACAGAAACTGTGCCATGCTGTTTACACCATGAACTCTAATGAAAGACGATTCTGAATGAGTGTCTTTGTCTTTAATTGCGCCGATCGACAAATCTGAGGCCCCCGACCCAGGCGGCTGATCCATTTCATATCATTTTCATACCCTTTTCAAACCTTTTCCATACCCTTTTCGTACCCTTGTCATGCCCTCTTTATACCCTTTCCATGCCCTTTTGATACCCTTTTCATACCCTTTTCACACGGCCATTTTCATACCCTTTTCATAGAACCGATTTCATATCCTTTCCATGCTCCTCATACCCTTTTCATGCCCTTTTCGTAGTTTTTTAAATACCCCTTTCATACCCCCTCCAACCTTTTCACGCTTGAATCGGGCATGACAAGGGTATGAGATGGGTATGAGAAGCGTATGATACAAATTGTATGAAAAGGGCAGGAACAGGGCATTCAAAAGGGTTTGAATAGCGCATGAAAACGGTATGAAAAGGGCATGAACAGGGAATGGAAAGGGTATGAAAAGGATATGAAAAGGTCATGAAAAGTGTGTGAAAAGGGTATGACAAGGGTATGAAAATAGCAGGAAAATTTATGGGATGTGAAAATGCAATGTAAAGGGTGACTTATCTGAACCTTAAACAGCCTGCATCATAATGACCGCAAAGGCCCAGACTGACATATCTAAAGTTTTCTTGAATCGGTTTTTCTGACATTTGTTTTCTGGTTTTTTCTTTTAGTGTACATCAAGCATTCTGGAGCACTTTTTGTTTCATTTTTTTGGAATATATATATATTTTTTTTGGTGTAAAAATTAAGAGTAGAAAAACAAACTTCTACCAAAGCTCCAAAAAGACCAACCCGAAACGCCGTTCGGGCACATAGTGACAGAACCCTGTTGAAGGATCATCAAACCCTCGCCCGAGTGAAGAATCCAGCAACGAACAACCTGATGGTGAACCAGGAATCTCAGAACAGGATGTCTCCGCACCCCGATCCGAAGAAGAGTATACACCATCCATCCCGGAAAACCATGGAATTGACACTGCTGGTCCAGATGCCGATTTGTCAAATCCAGTCGCCAGAAAGTGTTCCAGTCCCGGCCGATGATGACGACGACCCGTTCTGTGAAGCCTTTAGTCTCACAGAGAATTCAGTGTGGAAGATTGAGGTCAATTTAGATCTCATGGACATCGGCAGATGGAAGAATGATCCTCATCCGGAGGAACTAGCGTTCCTGGTTTCGGCCGCCAAGAAACAAAAGACGGAAGTGAAATTGGCAACTTTGACACTGCAAGAAAAACAACAATTCCAAGAAGCCAAAAACAAAGAGATTCAGAGTTGGCTAGATACAAAGACAGTGTGCAGAATCGCGCGAAATCAAATTCCTCCTCAGAACATTCTCAAGTGTAGATGGATCCTCACATAGAAAGATGCAGACAACAACACGCACTTGAGCAATGCCAGTCAGTCCAACCACAACCGCAAAGCTAAAGCGCGTTTAGTCATCTTGGGATACCAAGATCCCGAACTAAGTGAACTGGAAAGAGACAGCCCCACGCTCTCTAAGCTTTCGAGAATCTCCTTCTACAATTGTGTGTCAGTAACCAATGGCCAATAGGGAGTTTTGACGTAAAAACTGCGTTCTTAAGAGGAAGTGCTGACACCCAAGTGTTAGGTCTCGAACCTCCTCCGGAACTTCGAGAAAAGTTGAAGTTGCAGCCTGCCGAAGTATGCCGTCTTCTGAAGGAGGCCTACGGCCTTGTGAATGCACCACTTTTATTTTGCGGTTCTGGGAGCTGACGAAAGCTGTCTTGGAGCTGGGTTTTGTCCAAGCACCTTTCGACGCTTGTTGCTTTATATTGTTCGATGAAAAGAATCAAGCAAAAGGGTTCATTGGAGTACATGTGGACTTCCACTTCCACCGACAAAAGAGTTTTGTTTTCACGGGTCTGACCGGTCTACAGATTAACCATCGTGATGACTACTCAATAATGGTAGACCAATCTCAATATGTGAAAGACATTCAACCAATCCACATTGACAAGGATCGACGAAGGCACTTGGCGGAACCCATCAATGATCAGGAAAGACAATCTTTCCGAGGACTAATAGGAAGTCTCCAATACGCAGCAGTGAACACTGGCCCGGACATTGGAAGTCGCCTCAGTTTTCTTCAAAGCAAGATAAACAAGGGTCAAATCCTTGACCTAATTGAGGGTAACAAATTACTGCATGATGCCAAGGTCCACTCAGAGGTTCGATGTAAATACCAACATATTCCCAAAGAAGATGTTCGCTTCGTAGCTTTCTCAGATGCTTCTTTTGCATCAGAGAGAACACAGTCTTCACATCAGGGGCTCATGGTCATGACCGCGCGCCAAAAGATAGGCCTCAATCAGAAAAGTGTCGTCAACCCCATTGTTTGGTCCTCCAAAAACGATCCAAAAGGTGGCAGTCAGTGCCCTCTCAGCCGAATCAATGGCCCTCGCTGGGGCCACGGATCTTTTGGCCTGGTGCCGACTCTACTGGAGTTGGCTCCTAGACCAAAGCTGTCAATGGCGCTTAGGCGATTAGACTTTGGTGAAGCTTCCTCAAGCATTTTCAGCTTTCAAAGATGATGATACACCTGAAGATCCAAACCAATCGCTCAGTGACAACCTTTTCAAACTCCAGGAAGTTGGAAAACAAGACTCCATCATGACTACCGATTGCAAAAGTCTTTTTGTCTTGGTGAGTAGGACAGCGCCGGCGGCATGCCAAGAATTTCGAACGCTGCTACGAGCAAGGTTGATCAAAGAGCGCCTCGCAACCGGGGTAGTTGTTCGATGGGTTTCAGCCACCCAATGCCCAAATCGCTGACAGTCTCACGAAGGTCATGGACACCACAAATCTCCAGAAGTCATGAGCGTAGGAAGACATCAACTGCAAGATGAGGTTAAAATCCTTCGCCATCGCCCCGACAAGAAAGGTCGCCTCAAGTGGATCCAGAGTCATAATGTAGCTGCTTCATCTGAATCCCCAAATCAAAGTTGAGGGTCCAGACGGGCACCCTTCTCCAGGTCACCCTTGTTTACAGGAAACCAAAAATCACATTGAATCACTTTTGAATCACTTTTAATCCTTTTTGAAGCGTATAAATTCTCATGTGTGCACCTTTTCGCTTTAAAAGTGCAAGAAAGTGGCTTAACATGATTTGAAAATGCAAAAAGTGTATTTGTCACTTTTGTTTCTGAACGTGATGTTCATTAAGAAGCTGACAAGTAATGCTTTAATTTACTGTGTTTGAACGTCAGCATTTCATTGTCATCCTTGTTTTGTTATGAGTGTCTTTTAGCGTTTCAGAGTATACTACTATTGATACATCAATTTGTTTTTAGAAGAACATGTTTCAAGTTGTGAGTTTTACAACAAACTAAACCTTTGGGTGGTGGAACCTTCACTGACTGACATTCTTTGGTTCATGAGTCATTTGACATGGTAGGCACAAGCCTAAAGTTTGAACTAAATGCAAGGTGACAGACGGTCACAATTTGCATTCTTAGTTGCTGTTGCTGAAGGGCGCTATGCAAGTAAGATTTCATGAGATGCAAGATTTGGAGATAAATTCATTTGCTATTGAAGCGGGCTGGTCAGATGACTGGGTGATGGTTCGCTTGCGCCCCAGGGGAAAAGCGCGAGGAAGACCACCAGCGATCAATAGATACTTTCGCATGGTGCGCCGACCCCAGCAAGAGCAGTTCCTGTTCGAAAGGCAGCGGCTGCCAGGCCTAACGACGGGAACAGCACTGTTGTTATTGCTGAAGGGCACAGTGCCACGGTTGTTGATGCGAATGTCGCTGCTGTTCCTGATTGATGGCGGGGGAAGTGCTGTTGCTGATGTGTGCCGCGCCGCTGTTGCTGACGCAGCTTCTGCTGATGGATAAAGTGCCAATGTGCGTGGAGAGTCGCTTGCGCAACCGTGCATGATCTGTCGTAATGAGATGGGAAAGTGAGCAAGAGCTCAGAGCCTTGTCACGTGGCCACATGGACTGCGTCAACAGGTACATGGAGGTTTCAGGCAAAACGCTGGACGAGAGCTGCCCTTACAGGTGTCACCAGTCAATCAGGGCCATCATGGCTCCGCTGTAGACCAGCCAGAGGCTTGAAAGATTTGATGAGGGTTTGTCAAAGTGTCTGACTGACTGCGTGGTTTGACCACACGCGCTCAGTGAATTTTGTCTGATGAGATGGGTTACTATGTGGGAGAAGTACCTACATAGACTACAGCCAGCCAATTAGTTCTGGTAGTTCTGGGGTGAGTGACATGACGCGTCAGCTTAGATGGAAACATGTGTGATGCTGGATTGTGATTCAGTGTGATGCTTGGTTGGTTGTTCGAATCAATCAAAAGGGTTTCCCTTAGCCCTAGAGATCAGTGTGTCTTATGAATGTGAACAGTACTCTGAATTTTGAGCATCCTTCATTCTACATGCTTGCTTGTCAGTGTGGCAATTGGAGGATTTTCTTATTGTTGCTCTTTCACTGAATGGATCTCGGAGCTTGTACTGGAATACTGAATGAACCCTGAGCATCGGCGATTGATTCTAATCAACGAGTTCCACAACTTATTGATATTGATTTTAAAGCATATTTTTCATTGATTCTGCAACATCCAAAATCATATTCAAGTTGACCTTCAAAATCATTTCAAAAATGTCTGTCTTGCCTGATAAAAGCCAATTCAGAGAACAGCCAGCAGAAGCATAGCCAGGGTCCCATTTTCCAGCAGTTGGCTTCAAGGTTGAGGCTGCCTCTTCTTGGTTGGCTGCATCTCCTGATGCCTTTTGCACCTTCTCTGCCAAAGTGAATTTCCCCAGTGTGTTCAAATCTTTGTTATTCAACATGCTTGCTTTTATGATTTTGTTTGAGCCATTGCAATGGTGTGTTTTTTCTCATTCCCCTTTGCCAAGGATTTTTCAGAGTTTCTTTTTTTCAACGAATGGCCCTTCGGTTTCCCTGTTGGCAATGCTTTTTTCATTATTTTCATCACCTTTGGGGCCTTGGCTGGCTGCCATTGTTGAGATGGCAAAGCCGGCACGCTGGCTACCATCATAGTTGAAGTGGGTGGCTGCCATTGTCCCCTTACCAGCAGCCCAAATGCTCACGACGATGAGCTGGGCTGTCACCGCTTGGCCGCCGGTGGGGGGGTTTGGGAGGCCGCATCACACACAGACACCCACACACTCCCTCAACTTACACGAACACACACATACGCAGACTCATTTCCACACGGACATAGACACACGCACAGAAACCCACACACTACCTCAACTCACTCGACTTCGTTTAGTTTCGTTTCGTTTCGTTTCGTTTCGCCGAATCAACTCCACTCCACCTATGTCGATTACCTAGATCATCGAACATCATGATGGGCACCTTTTATCTCTCCAATTTGGGCATGCTCTCCGCAACCGAGAATCTCCATGACCCGTTCACGTCACATGTTTCACATGTTCATGACGTGTGGACATCTAGCTGAAGCCACTAAGCTACTAGCTACTAGCAGGAAACCTACGTAACACTTCACACCGCACACTTACCGGATAACTCGCACTCTGACTTCCTACGTGATGAAAAATGCTTTCGGGCCACTCGTCGTCTAGTTTTCAACGAATTGCCCTTCGGTTTCCCTTTTGGCAATGCTTTTTTCATTATTTTCATCACCTTTGGGGCCTTGACTGGCCACAGCTACACCTTAAGCCAAAAGTTCACACAATAAACCTGCGAAGAAGGATTTCAGCCCCTTGCTGAAAAACCTCTTGCTGAAAGGGTAATTGAAGCCCATGGAAAAGGAAGAGGAAGAGGAAGAGGAAAAATAAGAGGAAAAGAAAAGGAAGAGGAAAAGGAAAAGAAAAAGAACAAGGAAAACATGAAAAAGAAAAAGGAATAAAGGAACAGGAATAAGAAAAGGAAAAGCAAAAAGAACAGGAAGAGGAAACGGAAGAGGAAAAGGAACAGGAAGAGAAGGAGGCAAAGGAAAAGGGAAAGGAAGAGGACAAGGAAAAGGAAGGAAACATGAAGAGGAAAAGGAAAAGGAAAAAGGAAAAGGAAGAGGAAGAGGAAGAAAGACAAGGAATAGGAAAAAGGAAGTAGAAAAGCAACAGGAAAAGGAAGAAGAAAAGGAACAGGAAAAGAAAGAGAGAGAGGAAAAGGAAAAGGAAGATGAACAGGAAAAGGAAGAGGAAAAGAAAAAAGGAAAAGGAAGAGGACAAGGAAAAGGAAAAAAGAAGAAAGGAAAAAGGAAGAGGAAGAGGAAAAGGAAAAAAGACAAGGAAAATGAAAAAGCGAAGGAAGAGGCAGAGGAAGAGGAAACGGAACTGTAAAAAAAGAATAGAATAGGAAAGGGGCGAGAAAGAGGAACAGGAAACAAACAAATGGCTTGATTTGGTTTGTTGATTATCT
>CAXAMN010006225.1:175280-187911 GCA_963970005.1 Durusdinium trenchii
ACCACCACAGATTTAGCGGAAGCCACTAGACTCAACTTCAAATTGACTTCCCATTCCAGCCCAAAATTAATTACCGGAAGCCACTAAGTGTGATCACAGCCGGATTCGAACCCTCACACTGTGGAAGTGAAAAAGTGGAAACCGACGCTTTTACTATTAGGCTATGCAACCCTTTGAGTGGAGAAGCCAACCCAAATAGCCCATATTAAAGAAGGTGCTAGAGTACAATATTAAGGCCAAACAGAATTAGCGGCAGCCACCAACCAGTATTCGGAGTGAGCCTCTAATCTAGAGCTGAAGCCACCACCTGTTAAATGTCTTGAGAGCCCACTGAGTCAGCAATACGCGTGGCCAGCTGATGGCCTTTTTGGGCTTCTTGCATCGTCTGCTTGAGTTGGAGAAAGAATGAGCCCCAACACTCATTGCTACCACTCTATGCCAAACCATGCGCAATATGTGGACAGTGGAGCCCAAATTCACAGTGGCCAGAACTTCAAAACAGGCTTGCCACAAACAGGATGGCTTTGATCTGGGAAGCCACCACCTTCACAGTTCACAGTGAATTGGTGAGAAAGTGGTGGGGTGAAGTGCCACCATGCAGATGTGTTCATGTCGGGGGCTTGGATCAAGTGACTTGTCGGTTTGATCCATAGGGCTTGGATCAGCGCTCTGATCCATAGGGTTTGGATCACTCTCACTGCAGCGCGGAACGATCCATACCAGGGTTTCTGGCCACACCCATGTGTGTCATCGATTCCCCACGGTCGTTCTTTTGATTGCCAATTAAACCGTTAAGTTTCTGAGGCCACCGAACATCGCGAGGACAATTGGTCCAGAAGTCGTTTGTTAAAACCACTGCGCTGTGCACAGAGCGCATAAAATGTTCTGATGAGCCCATTACTATTGAAACTGAATTTGTATGGGGAAGAGATTTCATGGGTTTCATTCAGACTGCGAAGCATGCCAAAAGAAAAGCAAACAGTATGTGTTTTTCTTGAGTCCATCATGTGTCAGCCAGGGCTATGTCGTGCTATGTGAGGCTCATGTGCTTACCGACGGTCTGGCGGGAGCTGAGAGTCGTATGATTGACATCGTTGGGCTGCGCCAGAAGTCGGTCCGAGAACGTGGTTTTCCCACGAGCATTTTGGAACAAGGCCTAGAGGTGAAGATTGAAGACACTTGGTGCGAAGATAGAACCTGTAAAAATGTTTATGCTGTCCAAAGGGCATATCATACACTTTATGTTTAGGATATCATAATACGAAAAGCGTCAAGTATGTGCGCAATTAGTTTGTGTTTTTTGAGCAAGTACATTAGGAAGCAAGTGCCACTGAGCAGGAAGACAAAGTGCGGATCCTCAACAGCATTGCTTTTCCTCGTTTGAATACTCAAGAGCTAAAGGATTCACAGTCAAACCCCTTAGCGCATCCAAACTACGAGCGCGTAGATAAAGCTCTTGCTTCGCATTTTGCTTTGGCAAGTTGGCGTGGCTTCGTTTTGCAAGGGAAACAAACAGAAGCCCTTGCAAGGGCTTTGCGGTTGGATGATGGTCGAAAGGTGGTGCAACTTTCCTTTACTGGATGCCAGCATTTCTCGGACAGTGAGCTTAAACGTCTCCTGGAGAACCTCCCTGGTGATCTGGATTTAGGTTTTTCTGCCCTTGAGACTTGGGATTGTGTGAAGACAGATCGTTTTCCATTCGCAAAGTCATTGGATCAACTGGAGTTGCGCTTCACGGGCTCATCATCATTCCGAAGTGCAGCAGGCCTTGCAGATTTGCTGCGAGAGATGGAGAACCTCGTGGACCTGGAACTCTGGTTTCCGGTGATGAAAAGTCGTAAAGCACGCATCTTTCTATTTATGATGTTTCGTTATAAAGTCGTCCTTTCCTTTGCATACCTGGCTTCATCCCTGCGCAGGTTCATGAACTTACCGGGATTGGAGGAGCTGGGATCTTTGAACGCAGCCTTTCTCTCCTTGAGGAACCTGGAGAATTTGGTTGATCTCAGTGGATGCGGCCAAGTATCGGAAGTCAGGACAGAGCTGCACCAAAGCATCAGGTCTTTGAAGCGGAGAGGTAGCAGCTTGGATCTCTGGATAAACATTGAAGGCTTACCAAGTCGCCGGTGTGGGCTTCGATTTTGTCCGAGGAGCTTCCAGTGGCTGTACTTCCGGTGTTTGCGTGTCATTTGGTGGCTACAACAAGTTGGTGTTGGGTTGACTCGGCTTCGCTTCACTCGAGTCACGCCGCAGCTGCGGCGCAGTTTCGAATCGATATGGTAGGGCTTACTCCAGTGAAGCTGAAGAGACAGAAGATAGCGTTGGAGAACAGCGAGTGGACATACTGGATGAAACCCGACCCTTCCCTTGTAGCCATGTGACATGCACCTCCTTTCATGCTGAGCTGCACGGTTATTGTGAGAGACACCACTGGTTAGGCCTTGCCAAGAGGATATTTTTTCAATTCAACACTGGGCGCCAATATATAGAGCTTAGTTTGCTCATCCTCACGCAAGCTGCAGCCGAGGTAGAAAGCAGACATTTGCTGCTGCTGATTATTATCAGTTTGTTACCAGCTGCCTGTTTTTGCGTGTCACAATCCACAGGAGGACCTGGAGTCGTCGCCTTCATGCTCATCGTCTTCGTCGCTGTGGGCAGCAGCGGATGCATGATTTGTCAACGGAACTACACGTCCAGGTCGAGTCAATGTATGCGAAACATTTGCAGATCGACGTGTCCAGACTCTTTAGGAAAGATGGTGACATCGACATGCACATCCAGCCACACATCAGCAGCCTGAAAGACCATTTCATTGAAGCCAGAACCCAATTCGACAAAACCAATAGAGACGTATGTCTGCCACTGCAAGAGTTCCTCCAAACACGTGATTTTACATCTGGCCCTCATGTGCGCCCTGCTTTGAAGTTGTTAGCGCCAGGGCAAGAGGATGTTTTGCTGCAAGGCAGCGGAAGTCATATTTTGGATGTTGTGCATTGCGGTGTGATGTTTTCATGTTGGCACGGCATGATCGAGGCTTGGGACTTCCTGAATAGAGTCAGGTGAGTTGAACAACATCGAGATCGCGCATGTTCGTGACTATTTTGCAGCTGCTGAGACGGGTCGCAGGTGTGCTGAGATGATATTGAACGTCAATGGTTATTTAGTCCGTTTTCTGGACGAACGCTTGACCCAACTCGAAAATCAGTTAGACAATGTGCGCCGCTTGGCAAAGCAGTTGGGGCTTGTGAGCCATTTGACTGAGCCGTTGCTTGTTTCAGGGCGACCTACGCTACGTGCGCAACATGTGTCGCGACCTACGAGGGTGGCTAGTCTTGAGGGTGGCTGTTTCGACCCTTCAAGCCGTCTCTTCGCTCGCTGCCATGTACCTTGCCCTGCAGTATTTCATGCGATACAGTCCACCTTTTGTCCGTTCCAACCTGCCAAAGCTCATCAATGACGTCAAGTGTGGCTGACGATAGGACCCACCAAACAATGGGACAAGGCATCTGCCAGTGGGCTGCGCAAAAGGTGAGGGCCGAAACAGATCTTGGACCGCATGTGGTCCAAACCCAGCCAGAAGGGCAGACAAAGGGCATTTGATTTCTCAATTTGCGATCTTTGGTTCAAGCCGGTTCGTCCGAAGCGGGCGCGTTTGCCTCGCTTTTTGAAGCGCAAAAATGGGCGCTTCTTGTTTCTTGGCAGAAAAGCGTCGATGTGAACGGATCAAAAACACAAAACACATCAAGGCAACAATGGCTGCTGCCCGAACCTGAGGAAAGCTCGGGACACTAGATGGTTTCTGAACGACAACATGAAAAGAGATGAAAAGAGATGAAATCAAAAGGACTGAAAGAACGAAAAAGGACCGTGATGAGGACACGACGGTAACGAGGTCAAGACCCACAGGGTCAAGCTCTGGAGGCGATGTGACACCGTCGGTGCGAAACGAAAACGAAGTCCGTTCACAATTAGTACGATTCCAAAAAATGACAGACTAATGTCATTTTTTAAATTCTTTTTGTCATGACACATGTGTTCTTTTAGAGAAACCTTTGATGCTTCAACCTTTTCACATGCTTGATGCTTTCGAAACGTTGGCGTACGGGGTTCCACGCTGCAACAAAGCACCAGCTGACAATGAACGAAGAATGACAAAGGACAAGTGTCATTTGTGATCATGTTACTTTGGGCATATGTCCATCAACATTTTGTTTGTGTTTTGGACATGTTGGACACGCGAGCTCGCATTTCATTTCATGAAGATTTCAAGACGGGGGGTAGCGGCCCGGACGACTGAAGTATGGACAATGACAGCTTGAAAGGCTCATGTTTGAGCCCATTGCTTCATTGGTAGGCACAGTGATTGGAGACCCGAACGTGCGCAGGTAAGATGATCAAAGGAAGTTTAGAGGAACTTCCGTGTTGCGAACATTTACATTAGCTGTAATCTAGTCGATTTCGTGGCAGGCGCAGCGCTTTGTGAACCTCCATGTGCAGATGTCGTGGCAGGCGCAGCGCTTTGTGAACCTCGATGTGCAGATTTCGTGGCAGGCGCAGCACTTTGTGAACCTCACACGTGAGATGGAGGTAGGCCATGAAGGAGTCCAACAAGAACCAAGAACTGAACATGGAAATGAAGTTCTTGACAGGGACAACCCGCCACGGGATGCTGACTGGTGGGATTTGGAGACCCTCCTAGTCTACCAGAAGGAGGGCCAAGAACAACGAGCCGGAAGCAGAGCACACCTTGAGATTCCTACGCATAGCCTTCGAGTGAAAGATTTCATTCCACTTCACATACACCTTTTCACATGGCCAGCGAAGTGGCCCGAGTTCGACAACGGAAAGCCGGGCGCGCGGATCTTCCATGTTGGAGAAGAAAGCTGTAGGTGCAATATTAAATAGCAAGTCTTAGCCAGGTGCCAGGTGTGTGCCCCTTCTTGGGAGGACGCCTTCCGATCTCTGTCGGGCCCGGCTGCCGCTGTTGAAACGTTCGTGCCGCAACCAGCGCGAAGGAAAGTCAGCAATTCTTTTCGCTGAGCGCATGAATCGCCGATACAATTCTTTTTCACGCCACGACAGTTTCCCGATGCCCGGTAGGTGTCAGTGAAGGTATTCGTTGCACACATGCAGTTGGGACGCGCGGTAGTTGTATCACGTGTGAAGAAAGGGCTCGCCGAGTATATACAAAGCAAGTGCACACGCTTTACGACCTTTTGGCTGCTGAGGAGCTTCACACCCCTGTGGTTCGCCCAGCTCTTCCTCAACTGCTTCTTTTGCCTGGAGCTTGTGACGCGCCTTCGTTTCCTGTGCTGGGCGCTTGCTGTCTGCTTTGGGACTGGCTTTGTTTCCTTAGATTTGTCATCGCAGCCGTCTGTCACGCGTTCGACAGCCACTGCCGACCCATCCTTCGCCAGCTGCTCCGCTCCCCATTTCCTCACACGCCGCCCCTTCATTCCCTAGACGCGCTGAAGTCATCGCTTGATTCTTCTCGGCTGGCGCACCAGGAACGCTTCCACGCCAAGTGTGGCTGTATATGTCTGTAGACTCAACCAATGACACCCCTGGCAGCATGCGCAGCGAAATGTGCAACTGACCATGGCCAAATGTGCCAGCAAAGCAGGCGAAAAGTACAAATTCTGCAGTGTAGCTGCAGGCGTCCCAACAAAAGCGCGCGCGGAACACAATTGAATACATCGCCGACAGAATTCCGCTTCAGCTGCGTATGGTTTGCTTGTGGAAAGCGGAACATTTATTTGCCAAGGTTTGAAGATTACTTGGAACAACTCAATGTCTTTAGCAAGTCATTGCCCTCATTATGTTACACTATATTGTTCTCGTTTCTCCTTTAAGACAGTGTCAGTGTCAGCTAAAGTTTTAGATGGCTAGCTAAGTCAGCCAACCACTGAGCTGTCTGGGTAATCCAACTAAATAGCTACGGCTAAACCATCCAATGGTGTTAGTAGCCCAACTCACCTATTGATAAAGGATCTTGCTAAACCTGCAACTCTCTCCACACCTGTGGATTTTGAGCGTCCCTGCCAGCTTTACAAAATCGCGCTGCTCTGTCCATGGGCATGCTGTCCTATCAGAAGCATGCAGTTGTGAGCAGAAATTCGTCTGTGCATTTTGAGCAGTACATGCGCCCTTTTGCAGAAACATACGTTGAACTTCCAAAGCCAGATTCAGTACTTCAACAATACAAGCGTGTGCTTTCAGAAACATGACGTTGTATTTCTTCTAAGCAAACCCACGTTCTGCTCTGGAAACGTCAATGCAAATGCTGAACACTTGCGCAGCATCAAACACACTTGGAAAGTCAGGTGTTTTGAATCATGACCTCCGGCAGGGCCACGCGACACTCGCGATGAGAAACTCAACACGGTCACCAATGTCTTTCTCCAGCACTTAAGCCACTTAAGCCATCCAGAGTGAAGCGGTTGGACAAAAGATCAAAAAATTGGAAAAGAAAGCTTCAAAGACGACCTAAAAAGCTTCTTGATATTAGCGATGGCCTCCACCTAGTAGCTAGTAGCTTCTAGTAACTAAAAAAGCGCAGTGAAATAAGAAGAACAGCGACCGTTGAGGCGCAAGATGTTGGGATGCCACTCACATTAAGTGGAAAAGCAACTGAAGAGAGGTGTGGCCCAGTGCAAGATGTGATTTCGTTTCTTTCTTGGTTTTTGATTAAAGAACCGGCCAGAACCGGTGCCGTTTGCAGACCGACGCATGTGTTCGACCATGGAGCAGCCTACACTGGGAGTTGGAGTGGCCAACGCCGGGAAGGCTACGGTGTCCAGGTGTGAAACTGATTGCGATTTCGATGTTCGCAGAAAAGCAGAGCACAAAAAAACAATTTTAATTTTGATGTTTATATTTTAAAAATACGTAGATATTTCAATCATACTCAAGTTTCACCTATACACTCCGCAAGGCCGTCTAGGTTCAAGAAAAGAGCCGCTTTTGCATGGTAGCGGAGTCCGGAAGGGTGAGGCTCATTGTGACGCCGTGGCTGGTGCAGAGGGTTTTCCGGCGATAAGCCCAAAGCGGAACTGCAGGCCAGCAGCTAGATGGAGCAGAATTGGCGGGGGGAATGATGTTGGCGACGGAGGCTGCGTCCACAGCAGCTACAGTAGCAGCTCAAGCTTTGGCAGAGTTGAAGAGCCAAAGGCGTGATGAAAAGAGTTGGTAGACATTGCCCAAGCCTGGAGTCTTTGATCCGAAGAGGGTCATGGTCCTAGTGTGAGGGTCGGCCCGCGGGCCCGCGCCAAGTCCGCGGGCCCGTGCAGGTTTCGGGCCGATTCCTGCAAAAAGCAACCCTTGTTCCCCATAGCTGCAGGCTATAGGTGTTCATCTTATTTCTCAAAGGTGTGGCTCTTGATCGGCGTTTTGGTTTTGCGGGTGCTGCTGCCGCGCTGATGTTGTTGCAGGTGCAGGTGCTGGCTCTGGATCGGCGTTTCGTTTGGCGTCATGCCAGGGATGGCATCAGGTTATGTGACATCGTGTCACGCCAGGGATGACATCATGTCACGCCAGGGAGGACATGCTGTCATATTGCGCATGGCACCGTGTTGCGCAGCAATGATCACCATGTCGTTTGGACAGCTTTGGCTGGTCCTTGCCGCTCTTGCAGTTTAACGTCTGTGTTGGGTGCATTCAGCTGATAGATGTTGCGCATATTGGTGGACTGGTCTGATGTTGCGTGCTGTGCGTGGCGTGGTGTTTGAAACTATACACCCGCTATCTGGGGCTTACGCCGGTGTAAATGTGTTTTCCGCCCCAAAAGAAGACCAACGTATACAGCCAGTCATAAACCTGCATTTTTGGGGGGGCGGAGGAAGGACTTCTGCAATGAATGTGGGCAGGTGGAATACGGCGAAAGGCTTGCTTGTGAGGGCAACTCAAAGAGTCAGAAAGACGTTGGTGTGGATAGTTTAGTGGTGGCAATTCACCTATTGATATTGACCGGTATTTGGCACTCCACACCGAGCACGCGTGCCATCAATCCCACAAACCCGCAAGCCTGCGAGCCCGCGAGCCCGGGCCGAGCCCGCGCAAAATGTCGGGCCCGCGGGCCCGCGCGAGGAGACCCTCGCGCAATTACCTCTCCCCCTAAGAGTCGAAAGGAAGAATTGTCGATGTGGCGTGATTTTGCATGGTCATTGGAACAGTACTTATAGCGTCCTTTGATGCCGAGTACCTTGCAGACTTCGAAGCTTTGAGAAAGAATCCATCGGCAGTTGATAGCTCTTTGATGGGAGACAAGGAGAAAAGCCGCAGCTCATTCCCACTAAGTCTTTTGGCGGGACTATTGAAGAATCGACCCTGCTGGTATTGAGACCAGTTGCAGAAAGCACCGGATTTGAGGTCTACAGACAACTTTTGAGTTCCTTGGAACCGGTAAGCCGCAATAAAACACTCGGCATACTCAGTGCTATCCTTGGCTGGTCTTCATTTGATACGCAGAAGAGCATGGTATCACAGTTGGCGAAACCAGAAGATTCTTTTCGAGAGTATGAGAAGACTGGAGCAACGTTAGCTGAGGAGATCAAATTTGCAGATAAACATGTCTTTCAGGAAATTTAAATATCCACAAGCTGTGTCACTTTGAGAGAAAGTCCTCGAGTATGACAAGGCAACGTTGAAATGGAGCCAAGCTATGATGTTGACTTCGGATGACAAATGTTTGGCACCCATGGACCTCGATCGAGTTCAAGACAAAGGTAAGAAAGGCAAGGGAAAGACGAAAGATGGACAGTCAAAGGGTAAAGGAAAGGACTATAAAGGCGGCAAAGGTAAAGGATATGGAGGTAAAAAGGGTTATGAAAGTTGGAACAAAGAAGGCTGCGGCAAAGGAAAAGGGGAGAAGCTATCTTCCTGGAAAAAGATGACAAAGGCAAAGGTAAAGGCAAACCGTGTTACATGTGTGGCAAGCCGGGCCATGTGGCAAAAGATTGCTCGAGAGTTCGACAGGTAGCTGAGAATCCACATTCCTCTACATCGTCAACTGGAGGGGAACTAGCAATGCTGCAAAGGGTGATGTCACTGCAACAGCTTTGTCTACCGCAAATGCCAGTAGTGCCAGCATCAAGAGAGTGTCTCAAACCTCTTTGGAGAGTGTTTCTCAAACCTCGCTGGATCCTTTCGCGGTTGATTTGAGAGAATTCGGTAACGAGAAAGGGGTGATCAGGGCAGTCCAATTTTTCTTCATGGAAGAGAATGAGCCAAGAGAACCGATTGAGGAGGTGACATTGTCTGTTATTGCAATACGGGTTACAGCAGACACTGACGATTGTTACCTACAGGATGAGGAGCGTTGGTTTCCAGTAGTTGTGGATTCTGGTGCAGACGCAGCAGCTTTGCCAAGTGAAATGCTCACAGAGGTGGGGCAACCACCTCAGGAGAATCCACATCCTCTTCACGATGCTCAACGCACGAAGATTGAAGTAAAAGGATTGAGAGATGTGTGCTTCATCGTGCAAACAGAAGAAGGGCGTGAAGTATACAGGTACATGAAAGGGCCCACTTTGCAGACAAAGTTCGGTAACCCATCTTGTCGTGGGGAGATTGTGGGAATGTTTTGGGTCACAGGTCAGAATTCCCTTGGAGATGCAGCGCAAGAGCCTGATTGTCCAGGCACAAGTGGAAGCATTACCATGTTTCGCGAGGGCCCTAGATGCGGTTGAAGTGAAGCTTGGAAACGAGCTTGGGGAGACAGTGAAGTCACAAGCAGGGTGGAAGAAGTATGGAAGTAAGTGGATTGGGATTCACCTGTCTACGAATCATCAGACACCTCTTGGGGTGAGGGGTATCGATCAAGAGACAGCCTGGGACAGGATACCTTCGTGAAGGAGCGCAGCAAGTGGAAGTTGGTTGAGATGGCAATGCCTTTGAACCTATGATGGAGCAGGAAGAGAAAGTAGAAGGCTTCAGAGAGAGAGAGAGAGAGATAGAGAGATAGAGCCTCAGTGTTGACAATCTTGTCAGCAGGTGAGCGTGGACCAGAAGATATTGGATTAGTTTGAAGTCCTGGAACCATTGGGAAGTATGGAAAGACCACGTGAAGGAGCTCCAGAATTCGGAATTCCACGAAGAGGAGCATGCAAGGCAAGAGATTGAACGTCAGCAGATGTATGAACAAGACCCTACGATTCAAGTTGGTAGATTAGTGCAGGGGAACCCAGACACTGATGAAGTTGAGGGGTATCACTTTGACAAAGGATAGTCCCCTTTGTGAACTTCGAGCAGCTTGCAAGTTTTTCGGCGTTTCGAAATCTGGGAGCAAGTTGACATGCTTTCCGAGAATCATGACTCGTTTGAGAGAAAGAGAATTGAAGGCAGCTGCAGAGGTAGCAGCCAATGCAAGGAAAGAAGTGCCAAGAGAGGCACGGGGACAAGCCATTATACCAGTTCCCAAAGAACAGGAGAAACGCGCACTCACTCATACACCTTATGAAAGTTGCTTCCTACATAGAGCAAGGCAAGATAGACGCCTTCGAACTGGAGCAGCAAGAATGTCAGGCATTCCGGTCATCAGTCTCGATCTTTGCTTCACTAAGTTAGGCAGGCCATATCGATCGAAGAGATCCAAAAGGAATGGAAGGAAGGTTGATCGAAGAAGAAGGAAAAGAAGCAGAAGATAGAGGTGAACCTGATGGAGAGAGAAGGCTGAAGGACGTAAAGTCGACAATGTGGATGATCATGACATGTTCACAAAAAGGAAGTGTAACAGCGACTCCATTGAAGTCAATTTTGCAGCAAAAGAAGTGATGACATTTTGTCAACCCCTGGGTCACCGCGAAGTAGCTTTCTATGTAGACAATGAACCAACCGTCAGGTCCATCTTGAGAATTCTTCTGAACAGCAGGCGTGCGGTGGATTGAGGACATGAATTCTCACTTCCAGTATTCGTGATAGCGCTGGAAACTCGCTGGCAGAGAATGCAGTGCAACGAGTACGAGGATTGACGTGTAGCATGGAGGGTTTGACGTCGAGATTTCAAGTGAGGCTGAATAGCAGTCACCCATTGTGGTCATGGGCAGCCAAGCACTCTTGCAGGATCATGAACCGATATCAAGCCTATCATGGAGCTACAGCCTCTGAATTGGTTCACGGGATCAGATGGTGAGAAGATCATGATCATGCTTACAAGTCAAGAAGTGTGAGAAGAGTGGTTAGACCTTGGACGAGGTTTCTTGCTTACTACATGGGTTATCCATGTCGACGACATCCTGTACTCCTGTACTACGGACAGGAGGAGGCAGTTCAGAACTTCGTTGAAGAACTAAGAGAGAATTTTTGAAAGCTCGGCAAGCCAGATGAAGTTACCACAAAAAAAATCCCTTAAGCGCACCTACAAGTCTGGGAATGACGGCTTGTACATCATGCCAGGACGATATGCCAGTGACGTGATCAAGAACTTTGAGGATTTCTATGGCCAAGCCAAGAAGCAAAAAGTGCCTTCAGGACCAGATATTCAAAAAAGCAGATGGATCTGAAGAATTCAGTCCAGCGGAAGTAGCACTATACCGGTCTCTAGTGGGCAGTGGCGTTAACCTGTCACAGGAAAGGTTGGATTTGAGTTTCACGATTAAAGAACTTGCATCTTACATGTGGACACCAACGGCATTGAGCATGAGCAGAAAGAAGAAGGTAGTTGGCTGTTTGAAGTCAGCAGAAGACCAACATGTGAAAAATTCCATTTCCAACAAGAGGACGTGGTATGTGTGTACTATCAACTCAGAAGTGGTTGCTGGAGACATTCGCTGATGCAGACTGGAGCGGACACAAAGGACACGGGAAGCCTACATCTTCATCTGTACATGTGGTGGATGGATGTGTTGTCTTTGCAACACTGAGAGTGAGCTACATGAATTAGTTGGAGGCGCGTGTGATGGAGTATTCTCAGCAAACTAAAGATGACCCTCCAGACGGGCGCCCTTTGAGGGCACCCTGGCTAATCTTTTTAGCTTTTTCCCGAAAGCATTGCGAAGGGTTCTTCCGGAAAATCCTTTGAACACTTACACTTCGACACTCACACTTATGAACACTGACACTTCGACACTCACACTTACACACACACACACACTGGAAGAGCGAAAGCATCCAAGTGCGAAGTATGCCAGTGTCAAACCATGCAAGTGTAAGTATGCAAGCATGATATGCAAGGGTGAGTACGCAAGCACGCAATGACTATGCAAGCATGCAATGAGTAGGCAAGTGTGAGTATGGAAAACTAGCACGGGAGATGTCCTAATGAAAAAACATTTCCCCAATTTTTAAATTCTCTCTTAAAGGCGGAGTGCGGGACGAACAGCGTCAACCGAAAGTGCAACCCTCTGCGGGGATCGTGCGTGTCGAGTGCGCGAAATGCAGGTGAGAGTGCGATTTGTCCGGTGCGCGCGCAACCCTCTGCGGAGATCGCGCGTGTCGAGTGCGCGAAATGCAGGCGAGAGTGCGATTTGTCCGATCGCGCAACCCTCTGCGGAGATCGGGCGTGAGAGTGCGATTTGTCCGGTGTGCGCGCAACCCTCTGCGGAGATCGTGCGTGTCGAGTGCGCGAAATGCAGGCGAGAGTGCGATTCGCCGGCTGCGCAACCCTCTGCGGAGATCGTGCGTGTCGAGTGCGCGA
>CAXAMN010006225.1:208261-243212 GCA_963970005.1 Durusdinium trenchii
ACGCTAGTAGTAACAGGTGCCACGCTAGTAGTAACAGGTGCCACGCTTGTATGTTCCTAGCACATTGGGTTCGTTTGCAGGAGAGTGGATGGATGGAAGGCGGACCAGGCGGACGACGTGCCGACATGTGCTGGGTGAGTTGGGAGAGAAAGACGAAATGCGAAAGGGACAGAGAAAAGGACGGAGCAGTCTGAATCTAATAGCGATGGCCTCCAACCTAAAAGCCATGGCCACCCAACTATTGTCCTACAGAAAAACGAGAGAAAAGGAGAGAAGAAGGAGAGAAATGCTGCAGAATTAGATACTTATCAGGAAAGTAAAAAAGTGATCGCTCTTTTCACACTTGACAAAAAGGGCTTCGTCGGTCGTTCAACCCTGCACAACTTCACATGAAACTGCACAAGCACAAACTGTCTTCGAAGGGATTCGCTCCCCCTTCCCAGACTTGAATGGGATCCTTGAATCCCTTCCTTCACATCAAAACTGGTGTTCTTTTTCACACCTGCATTGAAGAAATTTCAAAAGTCGAGCCTCTAAGCCCAAGCCCTTGTCATTCATCATTTCATCACTTGCAAGCCACTAAACAGCCGCCATCTAAAAAAGCACCTTCCCACGAGCAAACACTGCATTCTCCCAAGCGAATGAAGCATCCTTCACAGGTTCACGGAGCCTCCACAGCAGCCAGGCTAGCAAACCACGAAAAACTTCCACAGGGTGATCAGGAGCTTCAACATGAGCCCGGAGTCCCCACTGCCAGCTGACCTGATCTCGGAAGGGCGAGCTAGGATGCTATATCCCGACCACCTCTGCTTCAAGTAGTGCATCCCATGGCTGCCCTTTCTGACATCGGAACGGATCATCAACCGTCCATCTTCCATCCAGGCAACCGTGACAACTCCAGAGGCCAAGCCAGAATCCGACAATGGAACTGAAAGCTCACTGTCGAACAACTTCCTGCGCCAGCCTCCATGTCGATGGATCTTCAAAGAAACAATCCCTTGAGGAAATCTCTGGACCACTTCAAACGGAGTGCCACAGGTTGGAGTCACGCTCACGATGTCGATCACCTTCTTGGAAAACAGCCATGAAAACTCCTGCAACTCACCTTCCTTCAAGCGCTCCAGGAACACAGGCATAGTCTCACCCCTCGACGTGTAGACGTCAAAGAAGATGTTTCTTGGCATCCTGTCTCCCGCCCATTCCTCTCGGTCACTTCTTTCTGGTAGAGCTCCTCGTTCTGGTAGGGCTCCTTGATCTTGCCGTAGAGCTCCGAGACCTTGATGATCTGCCTCCCTCGGAATCACTCTTCGGACTGCTGGATTTGAACTACCAAAGCCACCCCCTCCACGAGATGTGGTTGACAGTTCACGAACCTCCACAACAGGCATCTCCGCAATCTTCTCGATGATGATCTGGGCGACTCGATCTCCCACTTCAAACGACTTGGACTGATCTCCTTGATTGGCCAAGATGACTTTCACTTCTCCCCGGTAGTCTGCATCCATCACACCACCAGCTACATCCAAGCCTTGGGATGCCAAAGAGCTCCTTGACGCAATTCGGCCATAGTGTCCTCTAGGAAGTTCCATTGCTACCCCCGTCGACACCAACTTCCTCTCTCCCGGAGCCAGTTGAAATGCCATGGAAGAGAAAAGATCCCAACCCGCTGCCCCTTCAGATCCTCGTTGAGGTAGGACTGCATTTTCATGCATTTTCATCAAGCAACTTCACCTTGATGTTCTCCTTTCCTGCAACCAGGCGCTGCAACCACGTCACCCCGAGGTCCTTGACCATGTGAAGAAGGCACACCAGCCCTGCCAGCACAAGCATCCAGCCCAAATCACTCATCACTGAAGTCTGACTTTTGGCTTCCAGCTCTCCCTTCTCGCATACTTCCTGAGCTGCTCCTTTAGGAAGAAGAGACACGCCAGCCAACATCGCCGCCATACACTTGGAAAGCCTCAACCCTTCGCCAGACACCATGACCGTCTGCTCGGTGTTCTGCGTGATAGGATCATGGCACAAATGAATGCCTCTGCAGAACTTCTCTAACGACTGTGCTGGAAGTGGTTTGGTGAGGGCGTCTGCCCACAAGGCACTACCCAACCGATGGTCCAGTGTGACCTCCCCAACTCTCAACGCTTCTGCCAAGCAGCTTGCACGGATCCGAAGATGGCGAGTTCTCCAACCGCCTCCCGACCCAGATGCCAGCACGATTGCCGCTCGATTGTCATTGACAAAGCCACGAGACTCTGCTTTCTGGTTTCCCACTGAACGGGACATCCTGCCAGTAAGATGATGGTTCCGGAAATGCTATGCCCATCTCCAGGACTGAAAGAGGCGTCCACAAGTACCTCCACCGTCCCCTTCTCCCTTGGTCGACGCCGACTCAGATCCGGGTCATCGTCGATGGGTACTCCAATCGGGTAGTACAAGCCCACATCCACTGAGGATCTCAAGTAGGCCAAAACAGCCTCCCCCATCTCCAAGGTCCAAAGTGGGCGTTTCACGGCACATTGAGACATCCTCATCACGGCCCAAGAAATGTCTGGCATGGTTTTGCTGGCCAACCACAACAGCTCACCAGTGATTTTCTGAGCTTCCTTCACCTTGGCCAGGACCGGGGTCCTCTCCTCAGGAGCCTTGATGAAGAATGCCTTTCCGCCACCCACATCAAGAACTTCTCTGGTGTAACATCCCTGATGCAGGTAGTAGGTGCCGTCAGACTGGCGCTGGATCTCAATGCCAAGGAAGCGCATAGGAGGACCCCCTGGAACTGAGTACTCTGGGTTTGATGTCGACCAAACCCTCTGGATCGTTGAAGCGGCCACATCCGTGACCTCCTTGTTTCCGACCATCAGGATGTCGTCGACGTACACGATCATGTAGCCCAGAACTCTCCCCCACACCTCCTCTGACGAAGATTTCCCTTTGCCCACAAATTCGAGTCCTTGATTGGTTGGAACCCGAAGTGCATCACATCATCTCCAGTCGACTCCTTGGGCACCTTCACCTCTCCCCTCATCTTCAACAGCTCAGCATCCCGGTACACACTCCAATCTTTCGGAGATGTCACCAAGCCATACATAGCGGATGTGACCACCCAATGTTCATCTGGTTTGGCCAGTTGAGCATCAACAAGAATCCTGGGAGGTTTGACAATGACCAGTTCTCCTTGAGCTTTGGGTGCAAGTAAAAACGCGGACTTCACGTCCAGAGACAAGCACTGCCAGTTTTCCAGGGATGCCACTCTGAGGGTAGCTTGCAGCTGCGTCGAGTCCGCACCTGAAGCATAAACCTCCTCCCCAGATCTCGCCTCCATGTAGTTTCCGCAGCAGACGATGCGAGCTCGCCTCCTCCCGTCACCTGCTTTAGTGATCTCGGCTCGCTGACCCTTGTCCTCCGCCTCCTTGACCATGTCCATTGCAAGAAGATTTCCTCCTCCTCGTGCTCCGACATCACAGCCTCTACCTCCATCCTTCTCATTGAAGCTCCAGACTCTGTCAACAGCTCTTCCAAAGCCGCATTCTCTTGATCCATGTCCATCACCAGTGGCACCTCCGCGAACTCCAGATTGGCCTCCACAAACTGGAACTGATTTGCCCATGCCTGACCCCTCAGCAACTGTTGGACCACACCGGCGAGCGCTGTCTTCTCCGTCAGGCTCAGTCCGTTCGGATCGCTTGCCACCATGTCTCCATCTCCACCTGACCGACCCAATTCCCGAACGCCAATGCCGAACGTGACCATCACACGTTGCGGAAGCTGAGAAAGCCCAAAGTGGCCAGTTGTCGCCCTCGACGCTCCCCCTGCTTTGCAGCGGCCAGTTCTCGCCCTCGGACTACGAAGACCTTCGGACTTCGGAAGGCGGTATCTCTGCTTCTGCTCTTCGGTTCGGCGATCTTCACACCGCTTCGTGCCCCGCATCTCCGCATCGCACTCTTCGAGCACAGATTTTTACACATTCGACACGAGGGTTTCCACGGTGTTCTGGATCTCCTCTTCCGCTTCAACCTCCCTTTTCCACTCCTCTAGGCCCTTGGCGTCTTCCTCGGACTCAGCTTCCTCCACCTCCTCCTCCAAGGCCGGAAGTAGCTCGTCTCCGTCAGGTTCTCCTCCTTCTTCATGGGCTCCCAAGGTCTCTTCCAAGCTCAAAGGGAGTGCAGTGATCTTTCCCTCCACCTTCCGCACCGGGATGGAGAACACACCCACCATGAAGTACTTCGCCTTAGCCATCCTGTCTTGACCAGGTCTGAAGGGTCCACAAAGATCAACACTCAACGTGTTGGCATCTGGATGCTGAACTTTCTTGTGAGGACGGCTCCGGCCACTTCCTTGAAGGCATGTCGTGCACTCTCGGGAGTACGGCAGGTGGTCGTTGATCACATGCTGTTGCCACTGTTCCGAAGTCATCTTTGCCGCCATGGGAGGCTGATCAACCCCCTCTTGCATGGACTTGTACCCCTCAAGTTCAAAGAGGATGCCCTTGATGATCTCAATCTTGAAGGCTTCAGGCCAAGCCGCCCACGATCTACTTGCTGTTCTTTGTCCCAAATTGCCGGACACCTGAAGATCTCGTCGCCGACGATCAGATAGACCTTCAAGACGATGTAGATATCGGATGTTCATGACCAAGAGCTCCGGACGAATGCTGAACTTCTCAATGAACACCTACTCTCTGGCCACGCAAAGAACGAGGGATACTCCACAGGATCCTCACTGTCCTTGTACTCCTCCCGGTCACGTGGATGCTCCTTCAAAAACAGCACCAGTCGTGTTCGTGCCGCCGATGCCAAAGCATAATAGCTGCCGCATCCACAATACTGCATCATTCCAGGCCAGATCCCGATGGATGTCCGACAGTGCCTCCAAAGCAAGCCGCTCTGGCCCCGATCGAGCTCGGAGAGGGGGTGGGCCCGGCTGGCGGAAGCGAAGTTTGGAAACCGTCCGACAAGGAGGGCCTCCCAGGATCACATCCACTCCCCTTTCGCACAACTCTGCCAAGAAGCTTGCCAACTGATCAGACAGCAAATCTTGGGCTGGATCCACCATCTTGTCGACGCACAACACCGCCCGAGCCTGGGTCTCCAGTCGCTTCCTCCACCACGCTTGCTCCGGACCAGAAAACAAGTGAAACACCACCGACTCTGCCGAGAAGAAGCGTTTCCGTTGATGCCGATTGAAAGGAACCTTTTCTCCACTCCACTGACCCGGAGGCACAACTCGGGCTAACAGTTCATCAGGAACCTCAGGCCACATCTTTCGAAGGTCGACCAACCACCTCCGATTTGGTGAAAGATCTCCCGGATCGCCCTTCAACGCTCGCACCCGTCGGTTCATCTCCTCCTGATCCTCCAACTCTTCAATCAAACGTTGAGCTACCTTCAAATCGACCGTTGGGCAACCCGCTTCCAAAAGCACTTCTACCTTCGCACCGGGGTCCATCTCGAAGCATTCCCCTTCCCACACGACCTTGTACCCCAACTTCACCACCTTACCAAGCGGCACGATCAGCTGGGTGTCAAAATCCGTGACCAGGGTGCCTGTGGATTGGACCTGTCGAAGAGTCGCTACTCCAGCTGCTAGTTCCACTTTGATTGGGACTGCTTGCTCAAACTCGGCACTCGACTTGGCAGGGCGTAGGATATGGGTTGCACCACCGTCCAGTAGAGCTCTGAGATGCCCTGGGCCCTTGTTGACTGCACACACCGTGACAGCCTTGATCGGCCTCAACGATTTAAGCCTGAACCGCTTCCTTCACCAACGCCTCCGCGGGAGCAGGGTCAGGATCTGGAAAGAACGCACACCAGGCTGGAGCCCGAACTGGAGCCCTGCGCATCACCAGGCTTAAGGTCCACCTCCCTTCCTTTCTTCTCATCAACTCCCTCCTTTTTCACACGCGGCTTGTCCATCACAAGGCACTCTGACCTCATATGTTGTGATGAGCCACAATTCCAGCAACGGCCTTGCTTTGACACCCCTTTCCATTCATGTGGAAATGAGCATTTCTGACCCTTTTTGCAGCCAGACTCCGACAAGAAGTAGCGGCAAACAGGCTTTTCATTTCCGGCGACCTTACCATCACCCTTCCCTTTGCCATCTGGCTTGGCACCTCTGGACTCCTTGCCATCTCGTGCTTTGCCATCTCCTTCGTCTTGTCCTTTCCATCCTTCACACCCTCCTCCTTCGTGACCTCACCATCGGCCTTCACCTTGACAGTCTCGAGGGGGAGCCATGAGCCTCCGTGGAACACAGCTTCACCTTCTGCATCCTTCTGCCATCAATGCTCTGTTCCGTGGGAGCCGTGTCGACCCTCAACGCTGGTGATCTGTAGCCTGAAAGCCGGCGGGGAGTGCTTGGCCAACGCAAACCTGTCCGTCGACAGCAACAAGAGGTCAGGCGGTTGGATGTTGAGTTCTTGCACCCTCAACCACCGCCTCCATGAGCGAAGAGCCAACAGCCATTCACTAAGCGGTGCAGGCACTTTCTGATCCACCAGCTGCTTCAGAAGGGTGGTTCGTTCTCCCAGACCGCCTGGCTGGTACACCCTCGGGACTTTGAACATGATGCCAACTGAGCTGACTTCTCTCTGGGCGACCAGTTCTGATCGAAGGGACTCTGGCAGCGCCTTCAACAAAGCCACAGAGCCACGCTGCTCGATCCTCAGCCATGGGGGAGCTTGAAAAGCCGGCGGCGTGATTGGAACCAGTCTCAACCAGGGGGACCACCACCTCCAGGTGCTCCTCCCGGAAAACCACCAGGAAATCCGCCAGGGCCAAACCCGTTCGGGTATCCTCCACCGCCGGGAAAACCTCCACCAAACGGAAATCCTCCCCCCGCCTGGAAAGTCACCACCAAACGGCCGACCACCACCTGTTGAATCACCTCGAGGAGGATCACCGCCTGATACTCCGGCACCTGCTTGACTGGCACCACTTCTACTCCCACCCCCAGATTGCCCTGCAGGCCCACCAACAGGTTCACCAGGAGGTTCATTACGGCTGCCTTGAACTTCATCTCGAACAGGATCAGCGATCGTCCCTCGCTGAGACACTGGCTGACCTGATTCAAGATCACCTGAAACACCGGTTGCCCTGTTTGAAGTCTCTGACGAACGGCCCATGGTCAGGTGACCTGCCAACATCTTTCCCCAGTCGGAACCCCCTGTGGATGGCAACGAGAAAGCTTGCCCTAGCCCCGACACCATATTGAAAAGCTCCATAAGATTGCCTCTTGACACTGAAGGTGGACCACCAAACATCCCTTGCTCATAGTAGGAAGGTGCTCCAGATCCAAAACGCTCACCTGGCAATCCCAAAGCTCCCAACATTCCCTTGTCTTTGTGAGCCGAGGAAGAACCCATCGAAGACCGCAATGCCTCCATCACCACTCCCATAGGACCTTTTCCTTGAGCTTGTCCGTCACCCCATCCCCCTTGTGGCCACGGGAATTGGCTTCCATGACTCCACCCTCCTTGAAATGCAGTCATAGCTTCCCTTTCGGACCATAGCCCGGCATTTTCTTGCATTAGCCCTTGCACCATGGACCATGGACTTCACAGCATCTGGCATCTCACGAGGTGGGCTAACTGCAGCTGGCACAGGTTGAAAGGAGTCGGGGAGATCTTGTGGTAAATGTGCAGGACGGCATGCTCTAAGTATGGCTTCTTCCCTAGCTGCCGACCAAAAGGGATTCACCTGACCGAGACTCACGGGTGGACCCACTGGACGGGTCAAAGCGCCATGCTCCCTGATGTCCTCGATCGCTTTCTGACCCGAGTCTGGGGTCCTCTCCGATGTCCCTTCCATTGCGCTCACGAACGCGTAATTGGGCTCATAACCCAGGACAGTAAAAAAGTGATCGCTCTTTTCACACTTGACAAAAAGGGCTTCGTCGGTCGTTCAACCCTACACAACTTCACATGAAACTGCACAAGCACAAACTGTCTTCGAAGGGATTCGCTCTTATAACTCTTTCTTTTGAGGATGAGAAGACAGTGGTGTCAGAATATAGATGGACAGAAATGCCGGAGTGGACAAGTTTCCGACGTTTGTACACGAAGCGCTCGGGATGGGAAACGCTTCAAAGAACAAAGGACACCTTGTCTTTCCAATAAAGAACGTCTTTCTGTGTTTCTTCTTATGAAAATAACTATTAGATGTGTTACGTTTAAAGGTATTTTTCATTTAGTCTGGTCCATCCGTCGTCCCACCTGGCGCCTGGCATCGGCGTTGACCAAGTGCCGACATCTGTGTCCATCCGGGTGCGACTCTCAGTCCATCTCTCCGTAAAAAGAGCCGATTTTAAGACAACAGTATACAATATAAAATATTCAGATATTATTTATATGTATATTTGTGAAGCATTTTCAGTACAGCTCACAACCCTGATGAATAGCATCATGTACATGCTGCAGCCCCATGGTAGCGGAGCAAGGAGAAGGGTAACCCCCTTTGAGCTGTCACTGGGATCCCGTATGCGATTTCGAGCCGGACGGGTGAGAACTTGTTGTGAGCACTCTGGAATACCTGCAGTCAGCTATGAGCCAGCACGACCAGAAGGTATGGGGTTCTTTGCGCCAGGGCACGAGAAGATTGAGAACAGAGAACAGAGAAAGAAAGCAGTGGAGCAGGCAATCGAAGAGATTACTCCTACTCCACCGGAGAAGGAGGCAAAAGGTCAGAAGAACGATGAAGACCTTGAATGCGAACGACAATTGAGCCCAATGGATGTAAGGATTCTTCTTTGGCAACTTTGAGGGCAGCATGTTCATTTCTCAGCATTTCAGGCAGTGGCTCCTCTTGAACGCCAAAAGCTTGGTGAGTGAAGCAAAAGCTCAAGAGACAAGAGAGGCATTAGGTCAAAGTGTTGCAAAGATGCCAGATGAAGCAACTCAGGCAAGGCACAGGTTGACACACATGCCATATGCCAATTGGTGTAAGGAGTGCATTGAGCATCCATCAAGCACGTCCAGATCGCCATGAGAGAACAGATGGAGCAAAGAGAGGAAGTATCCCTGAGGTAAGTTTTGACCTTTGCTACGCAAGAGCAGTATGTTGGTTAGTTGCAATTGACAGCCAGACTGGATTCATTCCTGTTGTGCCATTAGGAAGCAAGAACCGTATTCGTCTTATTGCGCAAGAGCTGATGAATTTCAGGGGAGCAAAAGCATTGCCAGCAGCGCAAGCAGACATTCCTCGAGAACATGTGATGGGCAGAGGCAGTTATGGCTAAGGCTCTGGAAGGAGGAAGCGAATCAGAGAAAGTAGAACCACTATTTCCAGAACCAATGGCGATTCCAGCCCCGCTGGAACCCCCGGTTCAAGCGTTGAAAAGAGAGGGAAGTGAGAAAGCCAAGTGGAGAAGAAACACCAAGTAAGAAGCAGAAAGTTCTCTTTGCAGATGAGAAGACACTTGAGAAGGTGAAGGCATTTCATCATTGCCAGCAGGACAGCCTAATCCAGTTTCTCCTATACTATCCTCATTGAGATCGCCATCAGCGCCATCAAGACCAAGGGAAGCCTTTGAATTGCTTGAAGAAAAAAGTCCTATGAAGAAGCTCAGGCCGTCAGATGATTCAAGCAAGAAAGCCAGAATCAATTTGGTGAAACTTGCAGTTGAAGATGTTTTCATGTAGATGAAGAGCTATCCCCAGTTGCAGAAGGAGTTGATGAAGAAGACTGGGAAGAAGAAGGAGATGGAGAAGAAGATGAAGAATGGACCTGAATGCTTATGGCATGATGGAGAACATGAACCAGAAGAAGAACCAGAAGAATAATAGCTGATGAAGTGGAAGAGAAAAGACTCCAGAAGATGCAAGTGCTAGAGAGACCACAAGGTAGCGCAGAAGGAATCAGTTTCCTGACAGCTTGCAATGTGTATGACTGGAGAAAGAAGCCTTACCTCCACGAAGATGGAGCAACAAGCAAAAGATGGAAGAGAAGATGAAGGCTAGTTGCAAGAGATTTTGCTTTCGCTGAAGGAAAGAGAGATGACGTATTCTGGTCAGCGACTTCAGGACATGTATACTGAAGCTTTACCCACAATATTCTTGCAGAGAGTCCGTGAGGAGGAAGAAGCAAGAGAGGGAGGAGGTGCCTTTTCCCAGACGCTAGGATGTCTTGATGTGAAAGACGCACTTTTGCAGTTTCCACAAGAGGAGCCATTGAAAGTGAACTTGAGAGGAGAAGAACTCATCGTACCTGGACAAAGAGCATGGCTTGACTTTTTCACAGAGTAATTTGATTTTCACAGGTGGTTCAAAGTACATCAATTAAATCTTTCTTCCAAAGGTTCAAGACAGGTTTGACACCAGTGTGAGCAAAATTGATAAGATTGGTGACGAGTTCAACTTCCTGAGGAGAAGTAGAAACTAGAGAAAGATGGACTATGAACCCAACCAGTTAACTACATCCAGCAGATGCTGAAAGCCTATGAAGAGCAGATTGGGGAGATCAAACTTCAGCAACTACCATCAGAGAATTCAATTCAGATGGAAGACAGTCAGAAGTTTGGCATGAGCAAGAGAAGATAAGCCTTTCCAGAAGCATTGTTGGGTCAGGAGTCTACCTATGTCAAGAGAGATATGATGTAGCGTTTACAGTGAAGGAACTGGCTTCAAGAATGTCGCATTCAACGCTATGTCAGACTTTGGACTATTGTCTAGTAGTTGAACTTCCACAAGCAGGAGAAGGCTACGTGAAGAAAGGAGAAAGCTATTGGTACTTGGAAACATTCTCAGATTCATTTCGGAGTGGGAACAAAAGCCACAGAAAGTCGACATCAGGAGGATTCCATGCGTTGAGCAGTTGTCCATTGTTCAGCAGCAGCAGGACACAGAAGATCGTCAGCTTATCTTCATGCGAGACAGAGTTACACGCAATAGTTTTTGAGGATCAGATGGAATCTACATTCGCTCAGTTCTTGAGTTTGCGCTTGGGACAAAAGTGGACCACTATATCTTCACAGATTCTCCAAGCGCGCGTGAACTTGTGATGAAGAGAGGAGTTGGAAAAGTGAGACATTTGGATGGAAAGTTGTTATGTATTCAGAACAGTACCGACAGATAGCAACATGGCAGACATCAATGCAAAGCCACTTGGAGGACAAAGAATCAGATACTTGATGAACCTCATTGGGTGCTGGTGCAGTGATCAGCAAACAAGAGTAGGAGAGCATGAGAGAAAGGTGTATGGAGAGAAAAGAACTTTGCAGGAAAGGTCAACAAGATTGCCAAGATGATTGTGAGAATGGTAGCATTTGAGGGCTTGCAGCCAACGGCTACAGAAGCATTCTTGAAAGAGAAAGGAAACATCCAGTGTGGACTGGAAGAATTGAACCAATCCAAGGAAAGCTGGAAATTTTGGATCAGTGTGATCATTGTGATCAACGTCATTGGTTTTGCAGCAGTGATCTCTATTCAAGCTCTACAACCACTTTGAGATCAGCTATTACACCGCGATGGAAACAGCTTGCTTTAGAAGAGAAGAGATAGACTTCAAATTTAGACAGCTTGAGAACGATATCAGCGATTGTGAAGAATTTGAAGAGAGAATCAACATTCTACACAACTACGCCAAAGAATGCATTGTGGATGGATTGTCACTGGAGGCTTTGTGGAGAGACAAGACTCAGATGCTCATATTATCGTGACTTATGATTACTGGGAGAGCTGAATGCAGGAAACTTCTTAGCCTGAAGGAGCAGAAGATATGCAAGCAACAGAAGGACAATTCGGCCATTGCAAGCCGCCATGAATGGAGCAAACCCATCAGAGAAAAAGAAACGGGGGAAGAAAATGCCAAGAAGGAGTGTGAAACATTTTCAGTACAGCTCACAACCCTGATGAATAGCATCATGTACATCATGGTACATAGCATGACCTACTGCGGCCCTTTGTTGGATCAAACGAAAGTTTGCCATATTATATATTTCCAAGATATAGAACGCACTTAATCTGTCGATCTTTTTTGGCCTCATCTTTCTCGTTTTGTCATTTTTCATCAACAAATCAGCTCAGTTTTTGCTAGTTGAGTTCTAAGATGTACTGGGGCTCTGTGGTTCTTCTTCGCTTGATTCATCGTTCGTTCTTCTTCGGTTCCCTCTGTTCATATAGACCTTTGAGGCATTTTAGGGCTCTCCAAAGGGAACCTTACTGGCTCAAGGACCTCTTCTCTCTTTGGTGCATTTCCTTCCTCGGCCGAGACCCAGGAGACAGTCCGTAGTTATGTTTGCGTGTCAAACATCTAATTTTTCTCAGTTTTCAGGTTCTAAGGTTCCTTTCTAAACGAAGAAATTCACTCACTCACTATGATCATTCGGAGGTGTGGAGGGTGTAGTTTCGATCCAAGAGACCCTATGAGACCGATCTAATGATCTAATCTACCATTTTCCGTGTCTCCAATTTGCCATGTGCTATGGAACACTTCCGCTCTTCGCATCCGCCTTGTCCGACCGGATCTCTTCATATTTTCTTTTCTCTTTATTTATTTGACAAATTTTAGGACATTTATTGCTGCGCATTTTGGACATCCCACTCAACGAACGAATCGACTGCTTCAGAGTGTGACCGTGAGGTGGATCGATGAAACCTGATGCGGAACCAATGTGCCGTAGAGCAGGAAATGTCTTGCGACTTCTTCACCCAAAGGGTTTGAAGATCGCGGAAAAAGGCAGAGCGTTTCCGAGCGGTTTCGCGTTTTGGACGGACTCTGCTTGCTCCGCTCGAACCTTTTCTACGAGGCAGAACACCGCTCCCTGTCGAGACTAGGAGCAAGTCACCAGTCAGCAAATGATAGCTGTACATTCGGTAAGATTCTTAGAGGCTTGTTAACAAATATCGGCCGGGCAAGCCTCTCGTTTGTTTCGTCGAGGGCCGGAAATCGCGTGGTCACCGTGTTGGCTTCGGTCCGGTGTTTCGGGTCCACAGACGCGTTTTGGATGAGGCAAGAAAGGACAAAAGGCAGCGGCAGACCGGTTTTGTGGTGTTTGGCTGCGGGGGAGGCACCGCGCCCTCCTCCCCAACCCCCTCTTTGGTATGTGCAACTGTACATGGTTTGGCACAGGTTTGTAGGTCTTGAAGTGTACCTGCATAATTAAGTAACAATCCGATCTCAAAACTCATCTCACATGTGTCTCTTTGCCAGCTCCCTTTAATCATCCACAAGCGCAGCTCCTATCCGCCCCTTTTGTTCTCGATTGGTCTTTTCAGTTTTGCTCGGCCTGTTGAGTTTCGGTTCGTAGCAAACAGCTCAGCAAGATGTTGAACGGTTGCATACCAAGTACCTCAAGAATGGAACGAAAAGCAAAATAGCAAAACAAAAGAGAAACACGAACACGCTTCTTCAGTTTCTTCGACTTCTTGTCTCTCTCGATGAGCGTGCTTCGGCAGCAAACGCGGCGCCAAAAAGCGAAAAGAAGAAAGGAGTAAAATAGCAAGGAAATATCACAGAATGTAGAAGGAAGATAGTAGAAATATAAAGAGAAAAAGGACGAAAAAAGTTGAAGAAAGGTCAACACGTGGTGCCGCTTGAGGCGTGCAAAGGCGTGGTGGACCCAGTGCCGATGTCTCAGGCGATCGACGGTGCGATGCGAAAGTTGCAAATGTGAAGTGCGCGCTGTGCACTAGGTTTGAACATGTTTTACCTGACCCCCACCGCAGGGTGGGCTCATGCTGCCAAAACCTGGCACCGGGCGTCGCGCGTTCGCGCGCGTTTTCCTTTCGTGGTGGGCGTTCGCTGTCGCTCTCGCGTTCGCCGTTCACCAACGCACTTCGTGGACTTCGTGTACCACCAGTGTTTCCGCATTGGTAGCGGAGCCTCCCCGCCAGGGAGGCTCCAGCTGCGCACTTCGCACCGCCGAGCAAGTCGCCGGGGATAAGCCCTTTGTCACCAACCCTTTGCCGAGACCTTCGCGCTCCTGCTTGTTGAGCTCTTTGTTGAAGACCCTACGGGGTGGAGTGGTCTGGCCGGACTTTGGCTCCCTTTGGATGTCTGGTCAACGGCAACGGCAACAGCACCAAAAGAAGACATCGGCACCTGCGACTGGCTCGATGGCGACATCCTCCACCTCCAAGGAGGATGCTACGTTTGCAGACATCCGGGACTCATTTGTTCCTCTGTTCAGCGGGCAGCCAGCTGACTATCGCGAATGGAGGCAGCGGATCCAGCTTTACCATCGCAAGATGGTCTTGAGCAAACGCTCAGCCGAGAGCGTGATCAACGTTGTCTCCTCCTTCAAGGGCGTGGTCTGGCGCTTGTTCGAGGATTGGCCCTTGGAACGCCTGGAGAAGGATGGAGCTTTTGAGGAAGTCCTCAAGGTCCTCGACGGCAACTTCTCCTATGACGAGAGGGTTCAACTCCCGAACGATTTTGAAGGCTACTTCAACCTGCTACAGAGGGCACCGGGTCAGACCTTGTTGACCTACGTCGATGACCACGAGGAGGCATACCGTCGACTCCTCCAGCACAAGGTGACCCTGCCTGAGTCTGTCCAAGGATGGCATCTGCTGAGGCGAGCTTCGTTGACTCGCGAGCAACGCCAGTTGGTGACGCTCAAAGCCTCTTCCCTGGAAAAGACCTCCCGTCATTGAGGCTTTCTACCTGATCATGGGCCAAGATTACAAAGGAGGTGGCTGGAACCATGATCGCAACAAGAAGTTCGGGAAGTGGGGCTCCAACAAGGCGTTTGCAGCCCAGGATGACTGGGAGGATGCTGATGATTGGGTGATGAAGCTGGTTACTATGAAGATGATGACTCTACCCCGAAGAGGCCTATGAGGAGGAGAACTATGACTTCGACTACGATGCCGGCTACTACTTAGGTGAACCCTGTGCCTGCTAAGTACTTAGAAAGGTTGTCTGAGTTAACTAGATATATGTTAGACATATGTTAGATGTATGTTAGAAGTATGCTATATACATGCTAAATGGTTAGGGCCTTTAAGAAGGTTAGCTAAAAGAAAACAAGTTAGGCTAACCTTGTTAACTCTGCTAACTTTTAGCAGGTGGTTAGCTCAAAAGTTAACTAAGTTAGCTCAAAAGTTAGCTAAGTTAGGCATTATGTTTTCAATCATCTAATATATATTTTTTGGCAACCACTCAGTATGTTTCTTTCGTTGGTGTAGTTGTTTGCTCAAAAAAAACATTTGTAAGAATGCGAAAAACTTACCAGAGAAGTGAAATACCGCAAGATCAGCAAACAGTCTTTATATACAATATGATTCATTTTTTTACACTCCACCAAGCTGAAAGCAATCAACAGCTATCATAATGATATTTTTTTTAAGGCCAGCGCTGCTAATTAAAACTATTTGCGCTGTTTTTTTTGCCAGCAAGCTTTAATGGGCTTTTGGAAGCATTGCCTTTTTTTGGCAAGCATTGGTTGTTTTTTTTTGGTGAAGGTGAGAATTGAGGAAGCAAACTCTAATGACTAAAGCCGTGGACCAAAACTGTTTGGTGAATGAAAGAAAGAAAAGCCTAAGGACTAAAAAAGTGGACAAAACAATTTTGGTGAAAGAAAGTAAGGAAACAAAACCTAATGGCTAAAGCTGTGGACCAAAATTTTTTGCTGAAGGAAAGTAAAGAAACAAAACCTAATGGAAAAAAACCGTCGACAAACATTTTTTGTTAAGGAAATTAAGGAAGTAAAGCCTAATCGAGAAAACTGTGAACAGAACGTTTTTAACGTGTTGGAGAAGGAACGTAAAGAAACAACACCTGATGACTAAAACAGTCGACAAAAATTGTCGGTGAAGGAAAGTAAGGAAGCAAAACCTAATGACTAAAACTGTGGATCAAAAGTTTTTCGGTGAAGAAAAGTAAGGAAACAAAAATGACTAAAACTGTCTACAAAATGTTTTGGTGAAGGATATTGAGGAAGCAAAACCTAATGACTAAAAGTGTGGACAAAAATCTTTGGAGAAGGTAAGGACGCAAAATCCAATGACTAAAACGGTCGACAAAAATTGTTGGTGAAGGAAAGTAAGGAAACACAACCTAATGACTAAAACTGTGGACCAAAATTGTTGGTGAAGGAAATACAGGAAGTAAAACCTAAGGACTAAAACTGTGGAAAAAATGGTGAAGGAAAACAAGGAAACAAAACCGAATGACTAAAACTATGGACCAAAAAAATTTGGTGAAGGAAAGTAAGGACACAACACCTAATGACTAAAACTGTGGACAAAAATTGTTGGTAAAGGAAAGTAAGGAAGCAAAACCTAATGACTAAAACTGTGGATCAAAAGTTTTTTCGGCGAAGGAAAGTAAGGAAGCAAAAAAGACTAAAACTGTCTACAAAGTGTTTTGGTGAAGGATAGTAAGGAAGCAAAACCTAATAGGTAAAACTGTGGACAAAAATCTTTTGGAGAAGGTAAGGACTCAAAACCCAATGACTAAAACTGTTGACAAAACTTGTTGGTGAAGGAAAGTAAGGAAACAAAACCTAATGACTAAAACTGTGGACCAAAATTGTTGGTGAAGGAAATACTGGAAGTAAAACCTAAGGACCAAAATTTTGGTGAAGGAAAGTAAGGAAACAACACCTAATGACTAAAACAGTGGACACAAACTTTGTGGTGAAGGAAAGTAAGGCAAAACCTAATGACTAAAACTATGTACCAAACAATATTGGTGAAGGAAAGTAAGGAAACAAAACCTAATGACTAAAGCTATGGACCAAACAATTTTGGTGAAGGAAAGTAAGGAAACAAAACCTAATGGCTAAAACTGTGGACAAAAATGTTTGGAGAAGGTAAGGACGCAAAAGCCAATGACTAAAACAGTCGACAAAAGTTGTTGGTGAAGGAAAGTAAGGAAACAAAACCTAATGACTAAAACTGTGGACCAAACTTGTTGGTGAAGGAAATGCAGGAAGTAAAACCTAAGGACTAAAACTGTGGACAAGACATTTGGTGAAGGAAAGGAAACAACGCTTAATGACTAAAGCAGTGGACAACAAGTTTTTGGTGAAGGACAGTAAGGAAACTGAGGCTCTTGTGCCTGCTGCTGAATCTAGGCACTGGGGCTCTTGTGCGTAGAATCAGCTGCTGAATCTAGGCACTGGTGCTCTTGTGCGTAGATTCAGCTGCTGAATCTAGGCACTGGTGCTCTTGTGCGTAGATTCAGCTGCTGAATCTAGGCACTGGTGCTCTTGTGCCTAGATTCAGCTGCTGAATCTAGGCACTGGGGCTCTTGTGCCTAGATTCATATGCTGAATCTAGGCACAGAAGCTATTGTAACTAGATCTAGTTACTGAATTTAGACATTGATGTTTTTTTGGTCTAAATTTTTACTATAAATATAGTATTAAAACCAGGCTTAGACTACTATTTGTTAATCTTGTAAAGATATTTATATGCCTTCAGGTTGCAAGCCTAAATGACTGTTTTGTATATTTAATGTTTACTTTTTCATTATGGTTTTGTATATGCATTCTAATGGCTTTGGATTCCAAGCCTTTCAATGGCTTCGCCTTTGCAAGCCTAAGTGGCTTTCTTTGATGTATGTGTTATTGATTCTTCACTGCTATTGTTTGTGTGCTTTTATTGTCAAGGGTGTTCAACACCAGCAGTGCTCTGCTAATGCACAGTACAAGTTCAATGGATTGCAACTATGTAAGTAGGAGTTATACAACATTGTATCTAGCCATAGACTAGAGCAACACCACAAAACAACTACATGACAGCTACTACTACTAAAGAAAAAGTTTCATTCAATGCCCAAAGGCCATTTTGAGATTTGGCAAAAAGCTTGTGGGTTGACCTATGCAAAATGCTGCCTGCTGTTCGACAAGCAGTTACGGTGGTCACACATATTGCAGCCAGCAAAGCAGTATTGCCATGATTGGATGCATTGCCTGGTGTCAGCTGGTATCATCCAAGTGGCCATATATATGATTTGCTCAAATCTTCCTACTGGCACTGGTTGGTCCATGGTTCATGATTACTTGGAACTGTGGATATGCCCACAGCACTTGCCACAACATTTGAAAACTTTGTTCGATTCCAAACATGTTAAGAAATACCAACAAAACAAGAAATTTGGTTGCCAGGCCAGTGAAGCCTTGACAATTGTGCCAATTCTGGTTCATTTGGTGAAAACATTGTTGCTTCCCAAAGGATTTCTTGATCCAAAACTGTGTGAAGCTTTCCTGGCCTGTGCAAACCTTTTGGATTTGGTGCACTTGGGCCAAGTGTGGGGCATTTGCACTCCTAAGGCCCTATTGGATGCAGCAGAACAATGTTTGGCAAAGTGGATTGACGCAGGGTTGGAAAGCTTAATGATCAAAAAATTCCACTGGACATTGCATTTGGCCAGTGCACTGCAAAGATTTAAAAAATAGCCAGCTTGCTTTGCAATGGAGAGGAAGCACCGATTTATTTGCAAGTTTGCTTCCAGAGTTTGCAATACATTGGTGTATGAGCAAACATTGCTCCAAGAGTGCTTGGCTGAAGAACTGTTCCATTTGAAGCAGCCTGGGTTGTTTACAGAAGGAATCCATTTGGTCAATGGCCACAAGGCAAGCAAGGAGTTCCATGCTTTAATGGAAAAAACATTTGGCCACAAAATACCAGTGGAATTTCTTGAAGTGGCTGCAAGGTGCAAACTGGAGAAGGCAATGTGCACCAAGGCAGACATTGCACTGGCAAAACCTTTTTCTGCAGTGAAAGTGGTCGCCTTTGTGGCATATTGTGGCAATGTTTTTGCCTTTGCAAAAAGCTTTCAGTTGGACATGGATGATGAAGTGCATGGGTCCACTGTCTGGCTGGATGCAGGGGAACATTCTTTGGTGCCTGCAACTGATTTGCTGTGCCCCTTGGTGCACACTAGAAGCAAAAACAAAGTCAGAACATTGATACCTTGGCAGGTGCGATTGCATTTGAAGAAGCAATGCCAATGAGCATTGCAGCCATGTGACACTGCATGCAGAAAAAGGCTGCTGGCTTTGCCACAGGCAGCATTTCTTGGCTGGTTCATTGCAAGCTTCACTTTAGCTTTGTCATTGTCATTGCAAGCCTCTATTGGCTTTGTTGCAGCAAGCCTGCTTGGCTTTGCCATTGCCAATATTGCACTGGCTTTATCATGGCAAGCATCTTTTGCATTGGCTTTGTCATTGCAAGCTTTCTTGAGCTTTGCCATTGAAAGTCTTGTTGGCTTTGGTATTTATAGTTGGCGTGTCAAGCTTTCACGCTTGTATACAAACCAATGCATTGCAGGCCTTCCTTGAATAATGTTACTGCAAGCATTGTTGGTTTTGTCAATGCAAGCTGTCTTAGCTTTTTGTAGCAACACGCTTTGTGTTGCTCTCTTTGAGGCAACAAGCTTCCACTGCCTCATGGCATTGCAAGCTTCCAAGCTCTGAGCAAGCTGTAATGGCTGTGGCATTGCATGCATGCTTTAATTGCTGAATCGATGCTGTTTTGCTCTCAAACCAAAAAATGTTTCATTTTGTAATGCACATATGTTTTTATTGAAACAACCAAACAAGCGTTTTTGATTTAGTATAAGGAATATTTCCTATTGGTGCTCATTGCAAAAATGCAATGCACAGCACCACAAAATCGTTCAGTAGCTCTTTTGCATTTCCTTTCAATCCAAAAAGCAAAAAAACTTCAATGTGTGTCAATTAAACATGTATCTCCAAAGTGATTTTACACGAGGTGCCATCACTTTTTTTCCTAGGAGTACCTGATACAAAATAAGCACTTAGTAAGTACTTAGCTAACTATGTTAACCTTGCTAAGTACTTAGCAGGCACAGGGTTCACCTAAGTATGGTGATGAAGCGTGGCCTGATCCCTCTGAGACTGGACTAGATCCTGATCAGATGGCCGAAGAATTCGACACAGCGTTCGCCTCCTACACAGACGCACGACGTCGCTTCAACGAACTCAAGATGGCTCGTGGCTACCTCCCTGTGGTTGCGCTCACCGACAACCAGACCCTTGCAGCTGGTAGCGGCTCTCCATCATCCAGTCCAACATCACGAAAGGGCAAGGGCAAGGGAGGAGGAAAGACCAAAGGAAAGGGCAAAAGCAACACCATTCGCTACCCGCCTTCCAGCGGTGGCAAGAGCGATCCAAAAGGCAGGGCAAAGGCCAACATGACCTGCTTGAGATGCGGCCAACAAGGCCATTGGGCCGCGAACTGTCCTCAGAGCTCAGCTGCGTCCAAGTCTATTGGCCAGAAACGACCGGCTCCTACTGAAGGTATGGCACACCTCATCGACAACGAGATCACTATGATCATCTTCGAGGATCACCTGGGCCATGAACGACCGGATTGCACTATGCTGGACCCAGGTGCAAGTGCTTTCCTTGCTGGCTACGGTCCGTTCCGGCGATACCTTCAGCATCTTCAGGATGAGTGCCACTTCCCGGTCAACAAGATCGCCATGACAAGAGGCAAACGAAGGTTTCAGTTTGGTGGTGATGCCGCCTCTTGGTCAACATGGAGCGCACATTTGCCCGTCTTCCTGGATGGCAAGTATGGCACGGTGCAACTCTTCTTGCTACCGGGCAACACGCTCATGCTGTGCGGTCGACCTATCATCGAGTCACTCGGCATGACCATGGACTTTGCCTCGAAGCGCATCCGCTTGGGCTCATCTGAGTGGTGTGAGGCCATCATTGGCCGTCAGGGTGAGTACCTCCTCTCGCTCACTGCCGAGCACGACTACTAATAGGTCCGATTCAGTTATAGCACGGTTGAATTGTGTTGAATTGTGTTAGATCACAATTCAACCGTATTGAACCGTGATCTAACACAATTCAACATAATTCAATTGTGTTATAACATAGTTATTCAAGACAAAGTTATAACATAAATAGCGCTCTTAGGACGCACTTATATATACATGGAACGTACATAGCACGCAGATACATCGAAGATACAACGGAGTTAGCGGAGTTACGCGAAACCTTTTTTTTGAGAAACACACGCCTCCACTACTGCCAAGATTTTGAGGGTTTTTTTGGCTCAAGCGCCGTTCAGCCGACCAGGAACTGGACCCCAGGGACTCCGCGCCGGCCATGTCAGACGAAGTGGAGCGCCAGCAATACACGCGGAGGAAGCAGCAAGACTACACAGGCTTTGAAGACACTCTGCCTGTGTCAGTGTGGGAGAAGATGCGCAGAGCCAACAACCTGAGGAGGCGGACAGATGCGCTCTGCGGCCTCCTACACAGCATGGGCTTGCGCAGTCCCACGGAACGGACGCTGGCGAACATGACGGCTATGTTGGGGATGTGCGAAAGCATTTAGCCGGGCGAAGACAAATTCCAGTTGCGACGCATACTAGAGAACCTGGGAACCGCTGGAAAACCTGGTCCTCTCGAGCCACTGCGCAAGTGGACACAGACTTACAGCTCGCGAAGCTTCCACTGGCGACCCACGGGGCGACCCACGCACTACGGGTGCGTGGGCAGGAACGGCGCCTCTACGGGGCAGAGTTGTGAGCCACGCACTACGCGTGCGTGGCCGGACACGACGTCTGCGGGGCAAGACGCACGCGCTGCGCGCGCGTGCGGGGGGACGCTGCCTCCTGGGCAGAAAGGGGAGCCACGCACTGCGCGTGCGTGGCCAGGGACTGCGCCCGCGGGCCAGAATGGGGAGCCGCGCACTCCTGGACAGCTCCGGCCGCAGTCCGGCAGCTCTGGCACAAAGCCGAGGAACCTCATGCAGACAGAGAGAAAAAAATGGTATCTCGCGATGTCGTCGGATTGTCGTCGGATGGTCGTCGGATGGACGTGGGATTATAGGTTTTATATATATGCTTATTTAATTACAATAGGGGGCCTATAGCGTCGGATGTCGTCGGATTGTCGTCGGATCCGTTCGTTGACCGTGGTTTTTGGAGCAGCGTTTTTGGCTCACTCTTTGTCCGGCTTTGATTTTCGGGCGTCCGCCGTTCTTCCGTCCACCACACGCCGTGGAGGAGACGCAGACTCTGACCTGCAAAGAGTGCAGGCGTGACTTCCCGGCCGACGCGCCGGGGAAGCAAATAGTCAACTCCTGGACTTGCCGCCACTGCGAGAATATCAAGAGCATGGTCCAGCGTCATCTGGGGACCTTGGACAAAGCCGGGTTCAATGGTGAGAGCAGGACGGAGTTCTTTCGCAAGACTTCGCTGCTTTACAGGCTTCACTCTTACCCAGGATGCTGTTGAGCGTCGTTGATGAAACGAACAAGCACGGCTTGAATGCGTGGGGCTTGCGGGCCCCGAGCAGAGGGGCGGATCTACACTTGCAACACACGCTGCGGGATGCGACCCTGCAGGAAAGTCGTGGCCTGTCTCTTTGGCATTGCAAGATCGAAGTGGGCGACGTGCTTCTTTGGGCTTCTACAGGCATCATTGTCGAGCGCTGCCTGTGCGGCAACGCCTGTGGTGTTCGCGTTGGGGGGAAGCCTCTCACTCTGGCATCCGCTGAAAGATGGGGCAGCGTGTGGCAGGTGCAGGAGGACTTCGAACTTTGCGCTATAGACGTGCGAAATCCGCATTGTCAACCAAGCTGGTGGAAGTTCCATGATGACTCTGTATCATGTCTTCACTAGCGCCACGAATTTGGAAAAATTGAGTTTGCGCTGGCAAGATTTTGGCGAAAAAACATGTTTTTCACAAGGGCGACGAAGATACAACGAACTTACAACGAACTTAGCGCGCTGTTACAGCGTAGATAAATTCAAGATATAAGTACACCGTAACTGAGTTATATCTATATTACAGTGGACACAACTCGTTTCGGACCTATTAGTATGTCACCTACGACCCTGACAATCCAGAGTTTTGCCTTCGCACTGCTGAGCCAAACATGGCACAAGAGGATGGCTTGACCCTGAACGACTTCCAGCTAGCAGAACAGGCCTTCAGCATGCTCGATGAGACGGTTCCGGACTTCGAGAACGGCATGAAGGTTCTCAAAGGCCACACTTTGAAAACGATGTCTGTGCAACTGCGCACCCATGTGAACGACCTCTCCGCCTATGTCACCAAGCAGTTGCACCCCTCTGAGACGAAGAGGGTGGTCTGGGAAGTCTACTGTGGTGCTTCTCGTATGTCTCAAGTGGCCGAGTCCTTGGGCATGACCGTGCGACAGTTCTCACTGGAGATTGGTTGGGACTTTCAGTCGATTGGCCCACCAACAGCAGTTCTTGGATCTACTTGATGAAGAATGCCCTGACGAAGTTCTTCTTGCACCTGAGTGCAAACTTTGGAGCCGCATGCAGAGTCTTGGCCGACGAACTCCAGCACAACTCGAAGCACTGCGTGCTGCCAGGCAGTTCCATCATGACCGGCATCTCATGTTCAGCAAGAAGGTGTACCTCCGACAGGTCCACGGTGGCCGGCATGCTCACATTGAGCAACCCAAGCATGCCTTGTCCTGGCAGACACGAGCTCTACGAGATCTTCCTGGCCGTCGTGCTGACTTTGATCAATGTCGCTATGGCTCTATGTGCCTGGATACGGACAATGTCTGGCGACCTGCACGGAAGAGCACGTCCATCTTGACGACCAAGCAGGCCGTGCAGAATGCCATGACCTTCAATGTCAAGGCGATCATCAGCACTGCAACCTCGAAGGCCACATGCCAGGTATGGGTCCTCGCACCAAGTACATGGAAGACTACCAACCTGGACTTGCAAGCACTCTTGCAGCGGCCATTTCACTGGATGAACCTCCTCAGCAATGGGAAGCTGGCTACACCACCTCCGAGCAGAAGTTGGTCACTGGCAACCTTCTCAAGTTGCGGACCTCGGTGAAGCAGGATGCCTTTCGAAGTGTTCAGAAGCTGCATCGCAATCTTGGACATCCTGCGCCCAAAGAGCTTGAAGAGCTGCTTGCTGCTCGTGGCGCCAGCGATCAAGTCCTTGAAGCAGCAAGAACCTATGTCTGTGTCGCCTGCGCCAAATACAAGAAGCCCGCTGATGCTGCACCCGCTGCGATGCCTACGACAGCGACATTCAACCAGACTGTGCAGGCTGACGTTTTCTGGCTGCGTCGTGGCACGACCAAGTTCCCGATCGTGAGCATGGTTGACGTCGCAACTCGCTTCACTGTGGCCATGCTGCTGCACAACGAACAGTCTGAGGAACTGGTGAAAGCCTTTCAACGTGGCTGGCTTGCTATGTTTGGACCTCCACAGCACCTCATCACCGACGAAGGACGAGGGTGGCTCAGTCGTGAGTTTGAAGAGTGGACAGCAGGTCACGACATCTTCCATGAAGTCGCCCCTGGTGAAGCCCATGAGAGATTGTCCATCGTTGAGAGACGCCCTGCAGTCCTTCGCAAGGCTCTCGAGGTCTACTGCGACGAGTACAAGCACTTCAATGCAGCTGGCATCAAAGAGGCCTTGGTCTATGTGGTTCCTCAGTTGAATGCCGTCACCTCTGTGTCTGGCTTCTCACCTAGCCAGTGGGTCTTGGGCTATCAGCCTCAACTGTCAGGCAGTCTCCTGACTGAGCGTTTGAACCCTGCACAGTTTGGTGGCCATGAGGACTTCGAGATCAACCTGGCCCGTCGCTCTACGGCTCAAAAGGCCATGATTGAGGCCGATGCTGACCGCCGTCTCCGCAGGGCACTTGGAGCAAAGTACCGTGGCCTGAACGCTGAGTACAGCCTAGGCCAGAAGGTTTGGTTCTGGCGAGATGCTCGACAACCTGATCTTGTGAAGATTCGTTGGCTTGGACCCGCTCAGGTTGTGATGAAAGAGCGCAAGGCTGATTCTGAAGGTCAACAGCGTGTCCATGTGTACTGGCTGGCCTACAAGACACAGCTCATTCGATGTGCACCTCATCATGTGCGTGCCGACATCAAAAGCATTGGCCATGCCTTGGATGATGCTCAACAAGCCCTGTCTACGGTTCAGCAGCTTCGTTCACGTGGAGTCACTCGCTACTACGACCTCCACCACCTCAACAAGAGGACACTGGCTGAGATCGAATCTGATGATCAACATGATGATCCTGATGGTGATGTGATGGAAGACTCTGATCACGAGATGGCGCCTCCCCGACAGAGACCACGATTGCTACTACCTGATGCACCACAACCTGATGCACCTGAAGCACCACCACCAGTAGCAGCAGGGGAGTACACACCTACATCACCAGCGAATTCAGCAGTGGCACAATTGGCAGAGCAAATGGCAGAACAACAGGCAGCACAAGCAGAACAGAACACAACAACAAGCACTGCGGCAGCTGCAGATACAAACAACCCTGGCGCTACCGCGACAGATCCTGAGATGTTGCCACGAGTCCCCAGCGAGCTGGACCCAGTTTCTGAGCCGAGCGAAGAGCCACCAGCTCAATCCGCTCAGCCAACACCTCATGCATCACGACCATTGGCAGAAGAGCGACCACAGCTTGATCCAGCAACAGCTGCACTTTATGAACCACAACAGGCAGAAACATTTACACAAAGGCGAGCACGCCTCAACCGGCAAGAAACATTGAGCTTTGCACCCTGGCGAACACGACCTGCACATGCAGCAATTGCACCCTACAATGCAGAGCACAGCAGTTCAGCGCCGACACCACCAGCAACAGATGACCTTGCAGGACAAGCCTTCTACCTCGACGACCTTGACACGAAAACGTTGCCTACCGGGTGGAAGATGGATGAGCGCGAGTTTCTGCAGCTCAATGACAAGGAGGCCGACTACTGGGAGATCCGTGCAGGATGCCTCATCCGGCATCATTGTGTCCCTCGACGAGGACGACTTCCACTGGCCCAACTTCCAAAAGATTGTCCAGTTGATGCAACGAAGCTCGATCCTATCCGGGTGACTCTCATTCATCAGCCCGGAGGGAAAAGCCGCCTGTTCACTGATGATGGCAATGAACACTCACCACCGCCACTGGTCAATGGTACCTGGACAGGTGCCACCATCTATCAGTTGAACGGCGACACTCGACAGGAGCTTGCCCTAAGTCACCGAAATTAGTAAATTTACATTTTCATTGGATTTACGTAAATTGATGAATTTAGGTGGCAAAAAGTGTAAATGGGTTAGTAAATGTAAATTTGATTTAGGTACAACCTAAATTTATTTAGGTTGGTCTTCACTAAGGGTTTTCCTATTTTTCATTACGTTTTGATTTGCAAATATTCAAAACTGCATCTAAAACACATCTTTTGAAGAAAGTAATTTGTAAAACATATAGCCACAAGTAGAGACACTTGGATAAAACCACAAGCACACACACTCAGGTATAAGCACGCAGGAAAGACAAGCACAAGAAAAATATCTTGGGTATAAGCACCATGAGCTTTCCATCCTTTGTCCTGTCCAGGACTTGGTTCACTATCTTGCGCTGTTCTTCTGTGCGTCCCTTCTTCATGCTCAAGGTCTTCTTCCAAGCCTGCACAACATAGTCTGGCAGAGAGCCCTCAGACAACAAGGCCTTGAACTTGTTGTCCTTCGACCTGTCCTTCTTGGCCTCATCGCACTCGAAGAAGTCTGTCCTCCACATTCTCTTGGTTCATCCTCTTCAACTTCTGGTGCTTCCTCCTCCTGATCCTCCTGCAACCCTGCTGCCCAGCCATGAGCTGCTGGCTTCTTCTTTGGCTGTACGGTTTCTCCACTGGCAGTAGGCCTTTTTAAAGAGCCTGCCTTTGGCTTTGGCTTTGGCTTGCTCTTTCCTTTTGCTTTGGGCTTCTTCCCTTTAGGGCTCTTTGCTTTTGGGCTCTTGGATTTTGGGGTCTTTGCTTTGGAAGCTGGCCTTTGCTTCACAGGTGTACTGGGCTCTTCAACTACACCATCGTCCTTCTCCTCAGGAGTGACTTGGCCCATGGGGATCTCTTCCTCTGCCATGCCAATGCCAACAAGCTACTGCGCCTATCTTTCAAACCTTTCAAAGCTCTTTGAGATCAATCTAGCTGCAAAAGTAAACAACAACCAATAAGCCAGCTGTGCAGTAAACTCTCAACAACTTCAATTTGAACAACATACAATGCTGATCAACTCTTTGTGCAAAAGCATTACCTTCTCAGGTAAAGGATAAACCAACTTCAATTTGAACAACATACAATGCTGATCAACTCTTTGTGCAAAAGCTTTACATTCTCAGGTAAAGGATAAACCAACTTCAAATTGAACAACATACAATGCTGATCAACTCTTTGTGCAAAAGCTTTACATTCTCAGGTAAAGGATAAACCCACAAGAATGCTAGATATCTTTTTGCTGACAATATGATGCAGAATATCATAGCTTTTCATAAAATCTGTCAAAAAATCGTATGAATTTTTGATGCACTTTTGATGCACTTCTGATGTACTTTTCAAAAGTGTATACACTTTTGAAAAGTACATCAAAAGTACATCAGAAGTGCATCAAAAGTGCATCAAAAGTTCATCAAGAATTCATCAATATTTTCTCTTAAATTTCTAGTTTTTTGAACTAAATTTCATAAATACATATCAAATACACTTCAACTCACAACAAAACTAAACAAGACTAAGCACACAATTCCAAGTTGAATGGCGTCCTCATGTAAAGTATACTTACACAAAGTCTCAACCACTGAAGTAAAATACACTCAAGTAAAACCATCCTCAAGTAATGTCTGCCATGCTCAAGTAAAGTGTGCCATGCTCAAGTAAAGTCTGCCACGCTCAAGTAAAGTGTGCCATGCTCAAGTGAAATCACATCCTCAAGTAAAAGCTCAACAGGTAAAGTCACACCCTCATGTAAAAGCTTCTCAAGTAAAGTCAGATCTTCTTCATGTAACAGCTTCTCAACATCATGTCACAATGCGTGCCCTCAACTCTACCCCAAAGGCTGCTTGTGTCTTTTTCACTGCAAGGATTCCAGAGATGAACTGCTGTCATCTTGCAGCGTCCTCATCAAGTCCATCATGGCATTGATGCGGTCACGCCTCCTGACAATGGTTTCAAGCCAACATTGACATAACTCTTGTTCATTTGCTGCAGTTAATACAAACTTGAACAATTAATTTTCAACAAGCAAACTTGTTTAAAGTTCAGTCCAAGAATCTTGTCAGCTTTGCGCTTTCACTGCTTGTTTCCTTCTTGCTGAGGTGTCTCTTGTTCTTCTTCTTTTTCTTCTTCTCACAGAGCCAAAAGATCTCTCACATAAAACATGCACCCTCACACTGGCAAAAACCATCAGAGAATCAGAGATGCTCTTCTTCCTAAAGTGAAGAAAAGTACATATCCTCAAGTAAATTTACTCCCTCAAGTAGACACCCTCAAGTAAAAATGTTTTGTTCAAGTCAAGAAGGGTACACATGCTCAAGTAAATGCAATCCCTTCAAGTAAAGGCAAAGTCCACACCTCCTGGCATGCTCAGTCAACAAAAACAAAAATCCATAGCGCAAATATCCTCAAGTACATGTTGTCCTGTAGAAAACCTGCCTCTTTGGAGAAAGCCAACTCACATAAATAGAGACATTTTCTGCTTCAAAATCATGCTCGCAAAAATTTACTCATAACCTAAAAAATTTACTAATAACCTAAATTGGGTTTACTAATAACCTAAATTGGATTTACTCATAACCTAAATTGGATTTACTCTTAAATTTACGTAAATTTTTACGTAAATTTTCCTTAGTAAAACCAGAAATTTACGTAAATTTTATGGTTAGTAAAATTACTAATTTGGGTGACTTAGGGTGCCATGTATGCTGGACCTCACCACCATCATGTCAGTGCCAAACAACAAGCAAAAGATCAAAAGCTGGCACGACAAAAGAAGTTCAAGAAAGAGAAGGGTGGCGTCAATGAGCGATTGCTTGGTCCTCATGAGCGTGCGCTGTTCAAAGAAGCCAAGGTGAAAGAGCTCAAGAGCTTCTTCGACCACCATGTATGGGTCTTTGAATCAGTTCGAGAAGCGGACCCAGCACGCACCTTGACGAGCCGCATCCTCTTGAAGTGGTCCAAGAACCCTGACGCCTGACGGGTCACCCAGGGCTAAGGCCCGGCTCATCGTGCGTGGCTTTGCTGATCCTGACGCTTTGGCAGGTAGCATTGAGACTTCCTCTCCCACACAACTCTGCTGTCACTGTCGGCGACGATGAAATGGAACATGTGGACGGCCGACGTCAGCACGGCCTTTCTACAGGGTCGCGGCCAGGATCGCAAACTATGGGTCAAGCTCCCCTCTGAAGCATTGAGCTTGCTTGGAGCCGACGAGGACACCCGCATGCTGCTGTTGAAGCCATGTTATGGCCAGATCGACGCACCACGTGGCTGGTATCTCGAGGCCGTTGAGCGCTTGACCAAAATGGGCCTCCGACAGCATGCATTGGATCCTTGCGCCTTCCTGGTCTACGAGCTGGATGACCCCAACTATGACGCCAATGACCCCGTGCATGAAACGATGAGCAGCTTCGGTGACCACCGCATGGTTGGAACGATCATCATGCACGTAGATGATCTTCTTGGCACTGGATGCCCACACAGTCCTCGCTACCAGGCAGTCGTTGAGATGCTCAAGAACAACTTCAGCTTCCGTGAATGGAAAGAAGAACAACCTGTCCTGGAGTACTGCGGCTGTGAGCTAGAGAAGACCAACAGCGGTGGCCGCAAGCTTCACCAAACCAAATACATGGAGAAGGTGAAGCCCATCAACTATGACAAGAAGCGCTCAGCGACTGACAGCCTGCATGAGCGCGAGATCACGCAGTTGCGTGGTTTACTGGGCTCACTACAGTGGCCGGCAGTGCAAACTTCACCGCATCTGCAGTGCAGCACCTCCTTGATGGCTGCGCATGTGAGCCATGGCACTGAGCACTTTGGCTGAGTGCAATCGCTTGCTCAGGTTTGCCAAGGACAACAAGGACATCGGCCTGACCTACGACCATTTGGGTCCATTGAGCAAGCTGCGCCTACTTTGCTTCTTTGATGCTGGTTTCTCCACCCGAGCTGATGGTTCCTCGCAAGGAGGCTACATCATGATGTTGGTGAATGAAGACCTCATGCACTCAGATGAGGAGGGTGAGTACCACATCATCGACTGGCGCTCGTTCCGCACGCCGCGGATTGCTCGCTCGTCGCTTGGAGCTGAAGCCCAATCTGGTGGACAGGCAAGCGATGCAGTTGACTTCGCATGCCGCTACTGGCATCATTTGCTGGAGCCTGCCATGTCCCTCAAGGACCTGCTTGGTGTGACCTCCACTTTGAAGCCGGTGATGATCACCGATGCGAAGGCTTTGTACGACAGCTTCCACCGAGAGGCTACAAGCTCTTCAGTGGTGGACAAGCGGGTCAGCTTGGAGATCCGTGTGATGAAGGAGCGCTTGCTTGAGTTGGGTGGCACCCTGAAATGGATGTCCTCTGATCGGCAAATTCCCGATGGGCTCACGAAGGATTCTGCAAGATCCTTGATGAGCAGCCGCTTGCGTCACCAGCGGCTCAAGCTGACCTGGGACCCCGAGTACAAGGCCATGAAGAAGAAGACAAAAGCTGAACGATCCCAGGCCTTGGCTGAAACGACCTCCGGCTTTGAGAACATGGAAAAGCATGACATGCATGATGCACCAATCCCGGAAGAACATGAAGTACATGAACATGCGCATGAGCTGCCCCATGAGACCCCGGAGAATGGCATGTCTGAGTATGTCAACTTTGTTTCCAATGAGGCCGCTCTTGTATATGTCTTTGCCTCTAGCCATGTCGCTGGCCGCCAGCAGAATGTGAAGAAGGGTCGCATTTCGAATGTCATGGTTTGGGTACTATGGCTCCTGCTGCTGCAACATGTTCGAGCAGAGAACACCTGCTCGCCCGCCGATGAGAACACCCCTGAGCCTGACTGGTTTTTGTATGTGATGGCAGGACTCCTGTGCCTGGTCCTGCTGATGGTTTTTTGGATTGGTCGATTGACCAAAGCTGCACCGGCGGCAAAGCCTGTGGTGGTTGCCCATGCCGAGACCCAGAAGGATGAAGCGATCGTGCCTTCGCGTCTCCGCGAGCTTCTCAAGGCTGAGCAGGATCGAAGTGCTCAGTTCCGAGCAGCCGCCACAGAGGCCAAGAAGGGGATGGAGCTTGGAATAGAGGAGCGCAACCAGCTCTACCAGCTGCTGGGTGATGGAGCCCGACTCCTGCGGAAGTTGATGATGAAGATCGATGACCACATGGAAGTGTGCCCTCACCGGGTACCAGTGATGGCATCCCGCCATGGAGAGTGCTGGCACTTTGACTCGCGCCATTGCGCTGAAGCTGTGGTCGACCGGAACCGCATGAGGCTCCGACACTGCGCCTACTGCGCAGATCCCCATGGGCCGCTGGATAGGTTGAATTTTGAAATGGGTGGATGCCTGAGAGATGAAATCCGGGCATGGCTCGCAGACCACGATGGTCTGTGAAAGCTTCCACCGATGTGAAGTGCACGCTGTGCACTAGGTTTGAACATGTTTTACCTGACCCCCACCGCAGGGTGGGCTCATGCTGCCAAAACCTGGCACCGGGCGTCGCGCGTTCGCGCGCGTTTTCCTTTCGTGGTGGGCGTTCGCTGTCGCTCTCGGGTTCGCCGTTCACCAACGCACTTCGTGGACTTCGTGTACCACCAGTGTTTCCGCAGCAAACATTAACCGTAGTAAGGCACTTGTTTCCTTGTAGCTTCTTGTTACTACTAGTAAGGCACTTGTTACTAGTAGCGATGCACTTGTTCCTAGTAGCTTCTTGTAGGTACAACCGGTACTGAAAGTGAAAGTAGGTGTACCCCGGTGACGGTGCCCCATCTTGCATCTCGCGTTCCAATTCTCCCGATCCGTCATTCCGTGACGCAGAGCACATGGAGTGCCTTTTTGGCGACCTTCCGAATCCGCTCAAGGCAACGCGAAACGGAGCGAAGTCACGCAAAGAAACCACAGGATCTGCACGGAGCGAAGTCTGTGAAGAGTCGTATGATGTCGTATGGCACCATAGTGCGGTACCATAACATGTAAGTCGTGCATCTAAAGGAGCTAAGGGTCAAGCTGCGAAGCAGTTCTTTGTCGTTCCAAGTTAGACTTGTGTCTGCCAAACCCCTTTATTCTAGAAGTTTAGCATCTTGAGAAGTTTAGCATCTAGAAAAAAGAAAAAACAACAACGCAATCACAAAATGCAACTAGAAAAACAAAAGCAATCACAAAAGCAAAAAAACAAACAACATTGCAAGCAAAAATGGAACAACTCAGCCGGGCTTTCTGGCGCACTTTTGGGGGAGGGTCCACTTTCTGGTGCACTTTCGATCGCTTTTTTTTTCGCTCTTTTTTCGCAAAAACAACAAAAATAAAGCGAAACAAGAGTGAAAAAAAGCGACCCAAAAGTGCAACTTTTTTACCCGGCCCCGGAAAAAATTGGATCAAACAGCGACCAAAAGTGCGACTTCTGACCCGGCGCCAGAAAAGTCCTGTGTCCAGTGCTAACCCTACCCGGCCCCTCCAAACTACCCTCTGTGTTGCTTGTGCTTTTTTTGGGCGCTTTTTTCTTGTATTTTTTGCTTTCTTGGTTGCTCTTTGTTTTGCTGGTGCTTTTTTGGTTTGTTTTTTGTTGTTGTTTCAAGTTTCTTGATTTCTAGAATAAAGCCACCTCTGGTGGACACAAAGTTAGACATCGACACTTTTTCGAAATAATGGGCAAATTTGAATTCATCTTTTTCAGTTCTTAAAAACCATGTTCCTCTTAAAACCGTCCTTAAAACCTTTCGGCTCAGGAACTTGGTCACCTGGGGTGGCGGCTTACTTCCGGCCGCGAGGGCCCAACACAGACTTTGACTCTTCTCGTAGTCGAACTGTTCGACTTTCTCTTGTGAAACTGTTTGAGGTGAGCACTTTGGACTCCAAGATTCGAGAAAAGGCGCTCTACAGCAACTCGCAACAGTATTCGATATACAGCAACGGATTCCTCCACACTGCAGTCAGAACTCAGGTTACTACCTCCCGAAACTGGCAGAAGATGGACATTCTGATGAGGAGAACCAAAGCGGTGTGTGAAACGCGTGACGTCTCTTTTTGAACGAACAGTTACGGTTTAAAGTGTCTTTGACCGGTTTTCGGTTTTCGGTTTTGCGCGAGGTGATCAACCGCTGCATCGTCGGATGCTCGGAACAGGGGGCGTAACGGTTTGGCGCCGACTCTTGAACTGGACCGCCGAAGCGCCACACGCGGCGATCGATGTTTTCTGCATCGTGTTCTGTGAGGCCAAAGCTGGAGTTGGTGACAGGAGTGTCCTGGCCAAAACGACATTACTCTCTTACTTTATCTTACTTTCATTTCGGTGGTATTTTTCTTTTTTTGCAAACGACATACGGATGAGGTGCAGCTCGATCTGCAAGTGCCAATGCCTCGGGGTCGTTTTCTATGTCGTCGTGAAACAAAGCTCAAAAAGCAACAAAGCTCAAGAGAAAATTTTTCATGTGGCGTTTTCTTCCGTTCTTTCTTCATGATTTGTATTTACCTTCACTCTGCACCAAGACCGGGACGCTTCTGGGCGCTTGGGAACTTAACGAGAAACACAACGAGAGGAGATTGGCAAGTTTTGAAAGGAAGATCGGTTTCCGGTGAGAAAACTGCAGACATTTCGCTGGGGTTTGACAGGGTGCTTCTTTTGTGTTCAGCCTTTGTCCAGATTGATGCTTCACAAGTCTTGGATGTTATCTTGTGTTCCTCTTCTAGACGACTAATCTCTCCATCTATTAAAAAACACGGCCTCCCCCCACCCCCTAATAACAAAAAACTCGGGCGCATTTTTTAAAGAGTCCGGGTGTTTGTCAGAGTGCGCTGTTTTATGATTTTAAGTAGTGTTATAACACATCATATTTCTTTATATAAATAGAGTTCCTATGAAATGTTTTTCCCGAAAGCATTGCGAAGGGTTCTTCCGGAAAATCCCTTGAACACTGACACTTCGACACTTACACTTACACACTGACACTTCTACCACAGTTGCACTACATACACTGACACTTCGACACTTACACTTACACACTGACACTTTCACCACAGTGTAAGTGGAAGAGCGAAAGCATCCAAGTGCAAAGTATGCAAGTGTCAAAGTATGCAAGTGTAAGTATGCAAGTGATGGGTATGCAAGCATGCAGTGTAAGTATGCAAGTGATGGGTATGCAAGCACGCAGTGTAAGTATGCAAGTGATGGGTATGCAAGCATGCAATGAGTATGCAAGCATGCAATGAGTAGGCAAGTGTGAGTATGGAAAACTAGCACGGGAGATGTCCTAATGAGGAAAACTAGCACGGGAGATGTCCTAATGAAAAAACATTTCCCCACTTTATAAATTCTCTCTTAAAGGCGGAGGGTGGGACGAACAGCGTCAACCGAAAGTGCAACCCTCCGCGGAGATCGTGCGTGCCGAGTGCGCGAAATGCAGGCGAGAGTGCGATTTGTCCGGTCCGCGCGCAACCCTCTGCGGAGATCGTGCGTGTCGAGTGCGCGAAATGCAGGTGAGAGCGCGATTCGTCCGGTGTGCGCGCGACCCTCTCCGGAGATCGCGCGTGTCGAGTGCGCGAAATGCAGGCGCGCCGCGCGCCGGGTGCCCGCGCAACCTTCTGCGGAGATCGTGCGTGTCGAGTGCGCGAAATGCAGGCGAGAGCGCGATTCGTTTAGCAGCGGAGCAAGCCGTGGAGGTGGAAGCTGAGAACTGGGGACTTTGTAGTACAACTTTAGTACGCGGAGTAGCTGGGGAGCTGGAAGCTGAGAACTGGCGACGTGGTAGGACAACTGTAGTACGCGGAGTAGCTGGGGAGTGGGAAGATGAGAACTGGCGAGTGGGTAGTACAACTGGAGTACGCGGAGTATCTGGGGAGCTGGAAGCTGAGAACTGGCGAGTTTCTAGTACAACTTGAGTACGCGGAGCAATGTGTGGAGCTGGAAGCTGAGAACTGGCGACTTTGTAGTGCAACTTTAGTACGCGGAGTAGCTGGGGAGCTGGAAGATGAGAAGTGGCGACTTGGTAGTACAACTTTAGTACGCAGAGTAGCTGGGGAGTGG
>CAXAMN010006225.1:243222-313174 GCA_963970005.1 Durusdinium trenchii
GACTTGGTAGTACAACTTTAGTACGCAGAGTAGCTGGGGAGTGGGAAAATGAGAACTGGTGAGTGGGTAGTACAAGTTGAATACGCGGAGTATCTGTGGAGCTGGAAGATGAGCGCTGGCGACTTTGTAGTACAACTGTAGTACGCGGAGTAGCTGGGGAGCTGGAAGATGAGAACTGGCGACTTGGTAGTACAACTTTGGTACGCGACGATGAGCTGGGCTGTCACCGCGTGGCCGCCGGTGGGGGGTTTGGGAGGCCTGCGCGCTAATTCGTTCAGTATATGTACAGAGAAGACCTTCACCAGCAGCAGACATGGACATACACAGACAGGGACTCACACACACACATCACACACAGAGACCCACGCACTGCCTCAACTTACTCGGACACACACAAGGACAGAGACTCATATACACACGGACATAGATACACACACAGAGACCCACACACTACCTCAACTCACTCGACTTAACACTTCACACTGCACACCTAACAGATAACTCGCACTCAGACTTCCTACGTGATGAAACTACTAGGAGGAAGGACGCACCAGGGGCTCCTGGCCTTACTACTAGTAACAAGAAGGAAGGGCCCGAAAGCATTTTTCATCACGTAGGACATCGAGATCGCCGAATCAACTCCACTCGGTGCGAATACGCGTCATGGAGTCTGCGTTCGGCGCGGTCGGGGCGAATCCGTTGCCCAAAGACTTGGGTCAGAATCGGTTGATGAATCCTGGATCCAGGAGACCCCCGTTTGACCCCCTGGAAGGACAATAGACCACGACCCATTGGTGGAGGGTTTCCATGAATAACGCAACTACACACCTATGTCGATTACCTAGATCCTGGCAGGACGCTACTAGGTGCTTTTGCCTCAAGCTACTAGCAGGAAACCTACGTAACAATTCACACCGCACACTTAACAGATAACTCGCACTCTGACTTCCTACGTGATGAAAAATGCTTTCGGGCCACTCGTCATCTAGTTTTTTTTTAAATAGATTATATTTTTAACAACTCATGCCTTAATAATGGACGGTTAAATCCTTCTAATGTATGATACTTTTGTCCTAATTTTGTTGCAATGTTTTCTACGGTATAATCACCTTGTAAAAAATGACTTGTTCTCTCTTTCTCTGTAATTGCTTTCTTCCTCATTATTTTTACCTTGTCTCCCACCTCTAATGTTGGATACATCTTTTCTTTCCTTGCTTTCACTGATACATTCAATTTTGCTTTAAACTCATTCTTCTCTTTCCTCGCTTCATTTGGTGTTAGTCCTGTTGCACTATGCACATCTCTATTATTATAAGTCAGCATTGTTTCTAATATGTAGTCCGTCCATTGTATATTCTGCTTTCCCTTCTTCTCATCATTTTCAACTCTTTTAAATAGTTTATCTTAAATGTCATAATAAATCTTTCAGCGAAGGCAGGATGTCCTCTTGCCCTGTATAATTCAATGCCTTCACCATCCACAGAAATCAGCACTTGCTATACCTCTTTCATCATCAGTATACAAAATTTTGCACATCTTTCCAATGTTTTGTAAGCCTTCCATAGTTCCAGCAATTATGTCAGGTGGGGTTTTACTCTTTATTGGCACTACCACAGCATATTTACTCAGAACATCTATCATTACTAAACCCGCTCTGATTTTTTGTGTTGCTTTAATGTCATCAGGTGATATAAAAACTATGTCAAGTTGGTAGGTATTATTAAGAGGTGCTACAAAACTGTTCTGACCTCTTTGTTTTTTCTTTATCTCAACATTTTCTAAGAAATTCTTCAACATCAGACATTTTTATTTCAGAATCTTTTTTTGGCATCTCTTAAAGTTGTTGCTTTACTTCCATAACCCGCTCTATCAAAATATACACGATTCAATATTTCTTGCTTTGAACTCAGTATATAAAATAATATAACTAGTTTTGAAAAAGTTTTTTCAAAATAATCAGTGAGCACTACAATTACAATACTTACAGTATGGAGTGCAATTATCCACAGAATGGCACAGTGTATTGTCTAGTCTTTGTGCTGTGAAGTTTGTTGAAAATTTGCCTTGCTTCATTTCAATATAAAACTCTATTCCACAGTGGGCACAACAACCATGGAAATGATTCTGACTTGATCAGGTTCCTAGATCGTTCAACCAGCTCTGCAAATCGAACAGCACACCTCCGCTAAGCTCACTGATAGCGGAAAACAGGACAGCGCACCTCCGCTAAGCCACTGATAGCGGCGCACGCTTGTTTTTCTATCTTGGGGCCCTGCTCTTGTGCAAAAAAGGCAGCTGACATAACTGCACATGTACTTCAACTCATGAGGAATGTTCTGCACTCCCCCTTTGCGCCACCGTCAGGTTCGCGCAACCACTTTCAAAACATTCGAGCCTTAGCTCAAACTGCCTGAGCTTTGAGATGGCACACACCGTGTGCAAGGTGTGTACCTCATGAGATTTGATCGGTCCAGGTCTTCACACGCTCTGTTGCTGTGGGCGGTTCCGCCCCAGCTATTGGTCCAAATGTTCCATGGCCCTCCAGGAGCATCGGACAAGCACTTTGAGCACCACTTGGACTTCAAGGCAGCTCCTGTTCGAGCAGCTCTGAGATAGTCGCAACTTCTGGTTCGATGGTACGCTTTTCCGTACCTTGTAGTGAGGACTTCTGGTCCCCTCTTCTCTTCATCATCACCCTGTGGTGTTTTTCTTTTGGTGCTTGGCTTCTTTCACCTTTCTTTCTCGCCATCGTCGAAGGTGTCACCGCATGTGACAAGGCGGCCGCCTTCGATCTTTCTTCTTCTTCTTTCAACTTTCTTTCTTCCTCTTCCTTTTTCTTTTTGACAGCCACTTGAGGATCTTCCAAACTGGTGGGAGTCGTCATCCAGCTTGAAAGATGTGTTTCATTCTCCAGCACATGTTGGTGTCCACCTGCGGCACCGGAAGCCGGTTGACTGGCACATCCACTCACTGGAATTGACGAGGTTCCACCTGGCAGCACAGGGATCGGAAGCAAGATCTGTGCTTGAGGCTCTGTCGACTGAGTTGGAGAGTGGAGGAAAAGGTGAGCAGAGACGAAAGGCACTGGAGACTGAGTTGGAGTGGGCAATCCGGCTGGTCTTGGCACCTCCGGTACATATTCATCACTTTCATCTTCATTTCTTGATCTCATCCTCATACCTCTTTTTGGTGGTGTCCAGGGAGGACTTCCCACAGGACGTACACGTTCGCTTGACGAACGACGATCTCTCTGTGGTACTCCCTCCTTCAGGCACATCCACAAGAGGGTTGTGATCAAGATCACCAAAACTGTATAGATCATCAGTGCCAGCTTCACATGCCACATACCAGTGTCTTCTTCGTCATTCTCATCTCCCTTCACAGTCGTCATGGTCGCTGCCATCGTGATCAGCCGTATCACTGCAGCAATCTTCGTGACTTCATTCATCTTCATCTCTTTCGGACCTTGGTTCTCCAAAGTCCCTTCATCATCCCGCCTTTCTTTCGTCAAGGTTGACTTGACCTCTTCCATTTCTTTCTCCTTGGTGACTTGAGGTTCGCCCATCCTCAGCTTCCTTTTCAAATCTTCAAGTCTTGGCGCAGTGAGGGCCTTGGCGCCGATGTCTGCAACCATATCCTCACCTTGAACATGGCCCACATTCCACCATGCTTGCTGGATGGTCTGGCATGCAAAGGAAGCTCTGAGGCGTAAGTGCCTCGTGCGCCACGAGCCGCTGTCGGTTGACAGGATAGTCAACCCCGACTGACTATCTGTCCACAGCATTCTGGGCACGGAGCTGAAGAGTTCATCCATGATCACGCCGATCGACTCCCCGGCTGTCATGCCTTCAATCATTTCATTCAATTCTGCTTCGGCCGTTGACAAGGTGACTGTGGTCTGGCGGCCTGACCGCCAAAACACTGGCGCAGATCCAATCATCACGATCAGACACCCATGGCTCTCTTCTGAGTGTGGAGCATAGGAGGCATCGGTGTAAACGTGAAGGGCAGGAGGTGAAGTTTCATCTTCTTCATACACCAGACCTTCGTTCCTTGTGCTCCAGAGGTAGGCTCGCATTTGATCGCCAGCTTGAAGAACAGCCTGTGTGCTTTTCAACACTGCTGAGCCCATCCTCGCTACGCCATACATGAGATCTGGCCTTGCGCGAGTCAGAACCCATAACATTTCTCCGACCACTTTTTGGGAGAGTCGGATACCTTCGATTTGAGGTGGAGTCAAATCTGGCTTTATGCTTGGACTGATCCCTGGTGATCGGGATTCTCTTCTTGGGCAGCTTTGAGGCATCTCCCCCTAGGAGGCCAGTCAAATAGGACTGCTGGGTGAGGATCCAGCGATCTCTTCCCGTGGTTGGTAATTAGGCTCTTCGCCAATGTCCTGCGGGTCAGAGGTCTTCCAAGTTTCTTGAATCCTTTCTTTGACAGCCTTGACCACATTTGGACTGCCAGTGATCAGGAGATCATCGACGTAGGTCATCATTAGGCCGCAGAGTCTCTCGCAGCCTTCCTCATCTTGGGTTGGGACTATCTTCCACAAGTTCGGCTCAGACTGGAGAGCAACAAGGTGGAGTTCCATCTTCATTTGATGTTCCTTGGGTTCAGGGTTTTGTTGTGCATCAAGGGTTTTGAGAATAATAGGGAGGACGCAGAGACAGTCAGCATGCCAAATTGCCAGCATGTGTTGCCAGCAGCAGCATTGAGCATATGCTTGCCAGCAGCGGCTTTGAACATGTGTTAGCGTGTAGCATGTTTGCTAGTAGCATGGGGCCAAAACTAGCTACATATGAAACTATATATATGTATATGAAGTTTTTGCCTGACATGTATTGTCAGCAGAAGTATGGGGGTTTTACTTGCTCAAGACTAAAGTCTTCCAACAAAAATGTTCCATTTTCGTTGGAAGTGTTCCTTCAATGTGAACTGCACTCCCAACGCTGCAGCTGCAACCCAGCAGGCGCTAAGTCCAGCATTGTTTTTCTAAGCCGAGGTCCGAGGTTGTGTCGGGCTCCAGTCCTCCTACCAAACAAAAAGTTTGCCTGGGAACGCGTCAAAAGGCCATCATTCCTCTAAATCCCCTTGACATGGACATTGGTATATGACCACAAATATCTAGCAGTACCCAACCAAATGCTTCGATAGGAGCTACTTATAAAGATTTGGTTAGGAGTTTGAAACTATTTGGAGACAAAAGAAACGCGTTGCCCAGACAAGTGTGACTTCGAGGCTGTTTTGCTTGCCACCATGTAAACGACCACGTCACAAGATGTTTTACTGATAAGTGCAACTTCTATGTTTGGATCCACATGGAACGTGTTCTATTCCAGCCTCTATCACTGGCAAGTGGCAAGCTCAAACCGAATCAACACCAAACACGAAATCTCGCAGTGCAGAAGCGCATCAGAACTACTCATCAAAGATTGGTCGCGGTTGCCCTGTCAGAGAGGTTTGTTGAATGATGGCGGAAGGAATTGAACATCCAAAGGAACAAAAAATAGTGAAGAACCCATACTAATAAATATATATATATATGTACAAATAAAAAAGCTAAGTATGCGTGTGGTGTTTGGAGCCTTAGTCTTCATGAAGAGGGTCATCAACGGCGTCCTCCTCTTCGCCCGCTTCCATGCCCGCATCGGCATCAGCGCCATCGAGCGCAAGGTTCTCTCCCACAGGACGTTTTTGGGAGAGGTAGGCCTCGATCATAGAATCCTGACAGGATCACACATGTATTTAATGTCGTTCAAAGTAATGTAAGTTTCTACTACATCACTTTGAAGTGATGTTGAAATCATTGAAATGACGATTCAACAACATAAGGTATCTTCAAAACCTCTCCAACACAGGATGCCAATATGCAATGTGTTCTATCCAAGTGACAGCCATGTTTTGGCCCTTGCTCGCATCACCATCAGTGCGCAAGAGCTCCTCCTTCACACAATCCTGAGCAACACAATGGGAACATTCTTGACTAGACGTAGATTACCGGGCTTGTCAATCAGCTGGCTTTGCACAAGTTCGACAATGTTTTGTTGGCAAGTTCCCAACCATGTTTCAACATGCCCAACATTGTTTTCCCTTAGTGTTCCAACTTGTGCCATGCAAGCATCAGCAATGTTGGCTAAGACTTCGTCTGGGACCCCATCAACTGGCTTCACCTGGGTCGTGAAGGGATGGGCGATGGAACAGGGCTACCAACTGAAGTTCAGTAAGAACACTTTTGTTGACAAGTTCTGAATGAAGGCATTGAATGAAGCATCGTTTTGACAAGTCGCTCCCACCACTTCTTTGCCGTTGACCTTGAATCCCCATTTCCCCGTTTTGTATTGGTACTTGTAGACAGCAAGCTTCTTGCGTTGCTTATCCTTTTCAGAACTGCAAGCGGGTCGCTTCACGCTAGCAGCAGGTCTCTTCTTAGAGGGTGCGGTTTCCTTCCTCCTCCTCCCCCTGCTCCACCTCCTCCAACTTTGGTTCAACTTTCTTAGCCTTTCCTTTTGCCTTCGGTTTGCTCTTGGCCTTCCCTTTCTGTTTTGGGGGGTGCTGTGGAGCCTGCTGACTTGGCACTAGCCTTTGGCTTTGCTTTTCCCTTTGGTTTGGGGGCAGCTGAGGTCTCTGGAGATGGTTTCGGCTGTGGCCGTTGTTGATCTTCATCTGACAAGGCATCGACCGACGCTAAAACCATGGCTTCCGAGCAAAGCCTATGCAACACAAACGACATGTCTATTCTTGAATGTAGACAACTGCATACGAACAACCGGGTGGTGAACTTCAACTACAAAAAAAAGCAAGCTGCAGTGTGCTGTTGAAACTCATAGCACCTTCACTACCGTTTTGAACCCCTTGCACATGTCATGTGCTGTCCCAAGACGAAATCTTGAGCTCCACTTTCGAAGCAAAACAGGAGTGCGTTCACAGGGAGGAGGTGGCTAAGAAACCAGTTGGCAACGAGTTTTAGGACCTTAGGGTTGATTGATGATTGATGTTGATTGATTCGGTATCACCTCTCAAAGCCACTTTCCAACAGCACTCTGAGAAACCCAAGTCCTCTGAAATCATTTCAGCTTCACAGCTGAAGAAGCAGCAATCTTAAGCTGGCCAAGTAGGTAGTACTTGGGCTTCAGAGGCATCAAAGTGCACGGGATGCCCTCAGTGGCTTTCACCTGTCAGGCCACGGCTGCAGCTCTACCATCAGTGTTGAATGGACGCTTGGTGAGTGATTGTGGGGAGGAGCCCGAGTTGGTTGTAAGAATTGTTTTAACATGACACGATTCTGTTGTTGACAATCAACCACGAATGGAAAGTACTTCCATATTTTCAACTACTGTGCCTTCCATACCACATCACAATGAGGGGCCTTTGGCAATTGGCTGAACTTGTTGCACCACAAAGCCCCGAACTGGGCTGACCGCAAGTCGAGTTTGTTGTCGCTAGCAGCTAGCTCCTTCGGCTTGTAGCTGTTGACTTTGGCATCAGCAGCTATGTTGTATCTGTAGGCCATCGGCGATTGAGATCCGTCATTGCCGACCTTCCAAAATGGATGGTTTGGTATAAACAATTGAGGGGTGAAACAATAGGCTTCTACTTATTAATCATACCTGACCCAAGGAAACATGTTTCTTGGTCTAGCCTGCATCTTCGATGTCATGGAGTGGTCTGTCATGCGGATTTCCGTGACGCCCCGTTTCCGGGTTACTTCGCACATTGCATCTGCAATCGTCGTGATGGTTTTCTCAGTGCTTGCCGAAGTATCCACCATGCAAATGATGGTGCGGTCAACAGTAATATGCCAGCCAATGCCGTTAGACAGTGTCGCGCATTGATCTAACGGGGCTGGCTTGCGCTTTGAATGGACACATTTTTCAAGTGGCCTGCGCCTAAGAAAACATATTTGAACAGTTTAATTTGGAGACCCTTGGCCTGACTGAACTTCCATGTAGGTTCCAGTGTTGAACCCAAACAACTCACCTGCTGGCAAGATGACCGGGTGCGCATTCTTGTTCACAAGCCATAGCAATCCAAGAGAAGTCAAAACCACTTGAAGGTTCGGCTCACGAGCAATGACCGCAGCACCCTCGGGCCTCAAAGTGTGCAGAATAAAAGGCTATCCCAAAAGCTTGGGACACTAAGTTTGATATCACCACCAAAAACATACCCTACTACAACCTGTCGAAGGAACGTGTTGTTCGCCTCATAGTCAGCCATTGGAATGCCAGTCAAAGACAAGCTGTGGCGCCAATTCTGTGGTTGGTCACCTCCCCACTGTGGACTTGCCATAGTCCTGGATGGGCCCTTGGCACTTGAGGTCGAGGAAGGCGGCGCGTGGACCATCTTGAGCGCATTCAGGATGGATGTCTCTTGGCTGATGCTATCCGCGAGCTTGGTCAGAGCTTCCTGGTGGGATCCGGTGAACTTTTGGCGAAGCAGGTCAGGAATCCTGAGACACATGGGATGGACTGCCAATATGTACGAACGAGTGTACGAACGTTAACCCTTAATCAATTGAGATGGAGAAGCTGTTGATATGAATAAAACAACAAAATTTGAAGAACATATAGGTTGTAGGTTGTCCGAGCGGCTTCAACTCGGCGCCACTGACAGCCAGGCATTCCAGAGTAGGTAACTCCACGCCGAAAGGTTCACTTGCTCGCGCAGCTGGTCCTGACTCATCCGATTTGTCCCACCACTGGCTCATGGCCCTCCCAGCAATCAAGTCTTTGTTGGAATCCAGCCAGTGACCATCATTGTCGTGGTACACAGACATGAAGTGCATATCCCATTTGTTGGCACCATCCTCACCAAGTAAGAAGGCCCGCTGCAGCTCCCATGCTGCCTGCGACCACTCGCAGAACCTGACTGCTCCAAAACCGAACAGTATATGATGGTATACCATAAGAATCAGAAGATACATTTCCTCCTGAAGTTGTGGACTAAGTTGTGGGGGTTGACAATGTATATATAGTTTTTGACCTTGACAAGCAACCTTGAGGGGTTCATGTCCACCACTAGGACCTTTTTGCTTGTCGCATTCGTTCATGCCGTCGAGGATTTTGAGCAACACATCGTTGGTCGCACTGATCCCTCTCTGCTGCACCTTGCTAATTGCGAGTGGCGTTCAAAACATATCCAATCCAGGTTTGACAGAATTATAGAACAAGTCAGCTAGGAACTGAAAAAACAAAGAACATATGCACAAATAATCAGAGTCCCAAGAACCCGCCAGTGTGGCGCTAGCTGCTTATCCGGGTCAGGATTCTGAAGCTCACTGACACGGCTCCTCTCCACTCCGGAAATTGTGCCCAACAAGGACTTGGACTTCATGAAGGCAATGGTGTGGTGGCTGCCAGAGACCCCAGCCAAGCCTGTGGGAGGGCAGGAATGAGGAGTGAGGTAATGTTGTTGGGGAACCTATAGCCGGTTTTGAACCTACGATTGTGAACATAAATGTACATATACAACCAAGAAACACTGTTGCGATTTCTTGCGACGGTTTTGTTGGTGAGCAGCATCCTGATAGTTCAGCGATATCTCGTAGGTATCCATTGCCCTTGGATGGCTTCGAAGGAATCTCAAGACTAAGATCATTTCTCCCAAGTACAACCAATAGAACTTGAAAACATTTACTGTTGTAAATGACAAGACGCTTGATCACCTTGTCTTCCAGCAGCCGGCGGTGTTTCAATGTTGCCTCCTTCCCAGCGCTGGAATGAGACTGGGGCAGAAGCCAGAAGCTGAGCGTGTTGGGGTTTCCTGTTCCAACGCTTTGGCCAAGAGTGACTGCTTCATCAACTGCCAACGGTCCTCATCAGGGCTGAACCAGTGTTGGGAACATCCTTGACCCTGAAAGAAGCAAAAGAATTGGAGGGGTTGAAACAAAACCAAAAGGTTCAATTCCATCTCAGGGACTGGAAGGCCACAGTGTGAAATCACCCACCAGGATTGTGAGCCTAGCTGGGTTCAATGTCCATTCAGCAGTCCACGCCACTAATATCACTGGTCATATATTATTAGTATATGAAGTCTTGTTCGGGCGGACATATGAAAAACAATGAGAGGTCAGCTGAGAAACGCAGACGATCCCATGTTGGCCTGGGTCTGAACAATTTGCCCATGTGCCAGCGTCAAGGATGGCAATCGCAAAAACTGGTGCTTCTGGGCCATAAAGGACTCAATGGCACATTTGCCCTTGTGGTAGCGATCGTTGATGTGCTTGTAGTCCAGGCTGGCCTGGCGACAAGACTATACCACCTGCGATCATATGATACTCCCACAAAACCAAAGTACAGATTTATAGACCAACCGAAAGAAACAATTGTTTCGAGAATGGAAAGCTTTGGAGACCCAAGCCTGCTTGTTGGCGTACAAATCAAACTTCTGGCTCCATTCGCGCAGCTTGATCAAATCGCTTCCACTTTGAAGCTCCGTTTGTTGCCAAGTCGTATGGAACAGTTGAGCCGACAACCTGACCGACATGACAACATCAACCCTACCCAACACTTAGACGAAATAGTAATCTATGATCGATCGGCTACCGCCCACACACAGATAATGCGGACGAAGAGCTGTTCTGCTCGCATATGAGTTTGCTTCTCCACCTGTTGGTGTTTTTGCAAGAGCACACTGCTTCCCAAAAGGGTTGCAAGAAACGGTTGCTTTACAAACCATGCCATGGACCCCACCTCCTTGCTGTATTGCGCCAAGGGCTGCGCAAAGATTCCCACTCGGGTCACGTCAGCGGGTGGTACTGTTTGCTCCAGGAGCTGGAGGATGTCCGCGTCGGCGTGGCGCATCTCAAACCTCAAGGCAGAGCAGTGGGCGGTGGAAGGGTTCCTGGTCCCCCAAGCCTGATTATGGGCGCAAGGCCATGGACAGAAAGCAATAACCATGAGTCTATTCGGACCAGGGACGCTTTGTGGATCTCAACCAAGGAAGTATCGTGAAACTTCAAAGGTACCAAGGTCCGGTAGTGCTCCAAGCACGCCAGGAATCCACCGCATACTCGTTGAAGTTGAGTCTCGGAAAATCACTGAAGGACCATGTGAAAGTTTATAAGTGGCTAACCTTCCCACGTACAAATAGAAAATTACGAATAAAGCCAACCAGGTTTCCAAGTCCTTGATGTTCCATGGCTTCCGCATTTTGGGTGTGGTCGCCACCCAATCCATCTCCATGCGATGAATCATGAGGTTCAAAAGGCCATGGCTGTTGGTGAGATGCTGCTTCCACGGCAGTAGAAATCCACTGGCGCTGCAATGTCCATGATTCAGCAACCCCTCTGCCAGGCCGTCGTGGTTCACAAACTTCGGCTGCGTGTGCACCCTCAGGAACGTGACATGGTTGGTGCTGGAGTGTGTTAGGTCAATTCCAAGTGGTGCCAAAAAACTATAAACCAGTTAAACCAAAGTTTGGACCGTGGGAAAGTGGAGCGTAAAGAACATAGCGCATAAGAGTTCATCATCGAGTGTCCGCACCAGTTCTGTCAATCCCTCCTTTATAGCCGGTGGGATGCACTTGAGGAGGTTTACTGCGGCGGCAGATTCCTTCTCTCCCAAAGAGTATGCTTTGGCAAATGCCGATACGCTCTGATGAGCCTGACCCAACGCAGTTCATGTGTGAAAGTTTTGCACTGTGAAGTAGTTTTTGATGGGTGATGTGGATCAGTTGTTGAGTGGGAGGCCACCATCCTTTGCCCGGCCTGGAGAGATTTGATGGTCATCTCTTGAGTGAAGCCTGTCCTCTCCAAGAACTCCAATTGGTGTAATAGATTGAACGCATTGGGACGTCGGCGCAATTGTCCGCTCATTGTCACGCCTACAACAATACTAAGCGGAAACTCAAGATCAAATGTAGTGTTGTTTCATAGATGTCACTAGCGCTAGTTAGATTGCAGCTGGATAACCGCGGTTCGTGTTCACCACGAGAGAGTTGTTTGCCGGAACTGCCGTCGCGTAGATAACACTGAAGGACCTCAACAACGGCCATGCCTAATTAGATTCAACGACAATCACCCGTCAAAGATTCGAAAGAAGAGATCACCTGTGAACTGCTCCAGGCCACGTTCGGACTTCATCCGGCAGCTCCTCCGAGGCAAAAGTGGATGGTAGGGGCGAGAGGAGGTGTGGGTGAGCAATCCAATATGATTGAGCCAAAGGGGTTTGTCTCTCCTCCAGCAATGCTGGCTCTTTGTAGCAAGCCCACAGGATGCCCAGGGCGGCAATTGAGCGGTTAAAACCCTTCACTAAGAAAAGCCGCCCTGGCGATAGCAATTCCGGATGCCCCAAGTCGCCAGCTGTCACTTTGGTTGGCGTGCTGTGAAGCCAAGACTTGGTAGCCGGGCAGGTCACTAGCTTCTCAACCCCTGGAAGGTTGGGGTTTGTTTGTAGCCCGTTCAAGAGCTCCAGCTGGCACAGCTGATGCTGTATCTCCTTAGTTCAGGTAAGACTGACTGCTGTTTGGTATATGCCGATGTGGCTTAGTCCAAGTTCAAAGTCCGGAGTCCTCTCTAACAATTGTTAGGTTCATGCTCAAGGGTCACCGTCGCTGGTGCCCCGCAATCCATAGTCGATTCGGTGCGGTAGCTGGTACGGCCGCAGAAACAAGGAAGCTCCTTCCTTGTGCAGATCAGCTTCAGAACTGTAGGTCCTGAATGCCAAACAAACAGAAAAAGGGGGGAATTGGACAATGCAGCAAGGCCCAGACACAGAAGGATTGGGCGGGAACCGGTCATCAATCCATGTGTAGAAGGCTTTCTGGGCATCCTCCAAAGCAGGTTGGAACATGTTGGAACTAATCAATCACAATCCAACTCGAAGAACTTCAGAACTGACTGGCTGAAACCGTTTGAAGATGTCTCTGTTGTACTCCTCAGTGCTCAGCTGTTCAGTAAGCAGAACATCAATGGTCTTCTTGGCTTTCATCAAGTTGGTATCCCTTAGCTGGAGGGTGGGTTGTCATTTTAGGAAACGAGTGAATAGCCAGTTGAAATCATAAGGGAGGGTTGGATAAACATGTTGCCAAAATCTCGGTTTGATGTGCGGGTAAGATACGCCCACTGATCAAACAGTCTGATGTGAGGAAGCTGCAAAGCATCAGCAGGAAGACTGGGGGTGCTTCCCTTCTTCGTGGCTTTCGGCTGCGCTGCGGCAGGCTCGCTGCCATTGGACTTGCGTTTCACCATCACCTGGCGCGGGTGCTAAGTACAAAGGATCAGGGAGGATTTGGATGAGTGGGCATGAACTGTCAACAAGAAAGGTGTTTGTGCATCCAGGTTTCCGCACAAACTGACCCCATCCCTGGAGCAGTGAGTTTGCGCCGGATCCCGACCCGATCACGCACAAACCCCTAGCTGATCCAGTGATACGATAAATTCTAATGGACCAGACTTCCAAAAACATTCCCCAGCCCAGTTGGACCCAATGGTTTTGCGCCGGATCCCGACCCGATCACGCACAAACAGCCCCGGGCAACGAGGTCCTCCGGTTCGTGCGCAAATCACTATGCACAAACCCAGGCCCCACATGGCCTTCTGTCCTGAACCCTTTGAGTTCCAGGTGGTACGTACATGTAGCCTCACTCAGGTCCCAAACTCATATGCTTTGTACATCACATCAACAGCTCAGATTGTTGTAGTTGTTGATAAGACTATTAACTTGCTATTGCTATTGGGGCCTACAAGGCTAAGGCTGTGTTGCGATTCCCCCGCAACGCTATTGATGCCTTGACTCAACTACCGCCTCAGTAACAATTCTGATGGCATCATTCATGTTCACCCCTTTGATCCACAGCTCAGATGCTGCTCTGTAAAGTGCCTGCTGGCTACGGGCATTTCTGTACCTTCTAGCATCATCAGCGGATGGCCTTTCTCTCACCAGCCGAAAACGGTTTGGCGCCTCAAAGCAGGTGGTTCTTATTTGGTATGTTTGTGGTGTGGCCTTTAGTTTGATTTCATTGAGACATTCCATATCGTTAAGACAAGTATTCGAGCTAATTACGCAACGGCTTCCAAGCACCTCCCCGGCACTGCTGGCCAGGCTGAACGGCCAACTGCTCCTCCAAGTTGTGGCAAGGCCCTCAGGGCAAATGTGGATGGTGGGTCACAACATGGTTGGGTTCGGTTGGCTGAAGGAATTCTATTTCGCAAACCCCCGCCAGCTTGTGTCCAGAAGATTGGTGTCCAGCAAACCATAGGACAAATCCTCCAGATGTTGCGATGCTGCGTGCATGTCAAAAGGGTCACGACCTCAAGCGGCCCAACGCTCAAGTCCAAGGGTGTTGACAGAAGTTAGCTAGTTCTCAGCACATGTCACATAGACACATGTCCATAGTTAGTTCTCAGCACAGAACGCATTAGCTCGGCATACCTCCGCAAAGCCTTGTTCTCATCGGACTGGGAATTCACGGGCTTGTCAATGAAGACTGCAGCCAGAGTGGGAAGCGGCGTTCGACGTTTTCTGGAAGGAACGATTGATGGGTAATTTTCTGGGGCAGTTGGGACATATCCTGCCTGGTGGGCTATCTCCCTGAACACGCTGCGCCACTGAGGCGGGCAAAAAGAGAAAGATGCTGGGTTGCCAAGTGCCATCACTCATCCACTGTTTGGTCCTGGGGCGATGGGAATGAAATCGCATCAACAATTGTGCAAGTTCAAGGGTTGAAAGAACACCTGTCCTCAGGATGACATCAGATGAGCTAGGTGTGTATTCTCTTCGGTCCCAAAAGGAGGAATCGAGCTGATCCCGCGTGACTCCTGCAGAGTGGTTGAAGGAATCCATCTAAGGTCCAAATCAATCTAAGAAAAAATACTGGACCATGTCAATGTGAAATTTGACTTCAATGCACTCCTGATGACTCCAGCCGTTCAAGCCTAAAGCTGTGTGGCACCAGGGCCTCCTATGCCCTGAAACTTTGCGTGCTCAAAGTGGTAAGAGAGCCAGTTGGTCCTGAGGAAGGAACGGTTATTCATAGATGAACACACACACGTGTATAGATATATGGTTCTCGCACATTCATACCTATTAAGGATCGTCGTTCAAAGAAAGTCCGTGATAAAGCGTGATCCATTCTCAAAGACAGTGACCAGTCTTTGTAGCGGGTCAACATGTCGACGCAGCGCATTGGTTCGTTTGGGCGAGTAGAAGGTTGAGCGAAGAACTCCCTCAAGCAATCTCTGAAAGCCAGTGGAGTCCACAACTCCTTGTGACGCTCAATGTAGCAGGCCATGAGATTGAATAGTTGATCAATGTCTTCATGGCTGTGGCCGGAGCTCAAAAAATTGAGCTCCGCGCCACGCAGCTTGTGGAGGGCAATCCACATGGCCAGAAGCCTGAGGCAGCCAACGTTCTTCACTTCACGACTGCAATTGTCGGCTTGCAGGTTGAGCCAAACCGAACGGTAGTCAAGCTTGGTAGACAGCTTTGTGAGTCCAGCGCACAAGATCTCTGCCGTCCGGGCGCTGCCAGCAGTCACAACATTGTGGGAAAGGGCAACCAACACCAAATGCCCATGGATCATCAAAGTGGTCGACGTCAAAGGTGGGCGATGAAATGATCCAAACTCTTTGCTTGCCATGGCACGGCTCCGTGGCCAGCAGTACCGCTGGGCACCCATCGAATCTAAAATGGCAGTAACCTCGCACTCGCCCAAAGTCGTGGCACCCAGACGGGAGCGCGCTCTGGCAGCATAGTACTGCTGACGGTCCTTGTGCTGCCGGTTGAGGTGCTGCTGCAGCATAGCCTGCTGAGCCCGGCGGGCAGGGGGGCACCCGCCCAACTTTTTGATCAGTAGCCGGTGCTTGATGCACAAGGTGCATTTCGAATGGTGCGTACGGAAACGGATTCTCAGGAGACCTTCGAAATCGGATTGCCACACCTAGAGAGTGTCAGGCGCAAAGATAACTAGCGTACCTAGAACATCCTAGAAGCAGGAAGAAGACGGAAGGAAAATGTTGATTTGATTGTGGACTAGCGTCGGAGCAGAAGAGCTTGCGGCTGATCTGTAGATCAGAGTTCACGGCCATGCACTGGTTCCAATAATCAGCAATAGTACCGTACGGGAGGTGTCGAAGTTTCGAGCGATCAAGCTGTGGGGTGTCTAGCTTTGTGGGACCACTCCGAGGGCGTTTGTTGCTGTTCCACCCATCGGGGATAGGCTCCGCGCATTCATGGTAGAGCTGGGTCAGGTAGCTATGAACCCTGTCCCACTTGTGGGATGGTGCCTTCTTCTCCCGAACACCGAAGCGACCATCGTATGGGCAAAAGTCAGCACGCTTCCGTGCAGCCGTGTTCAAGGTTCGAAACCGGCCTTTGCCCACGCCCAACAAAGACATCCAGGCTCGGTTGCACACTTTGTGTCCAAGCAACTGAAGATGTCGCTCACCTCTTTGGGACACTTGAGATTGATCTCGTAAGAGCTTGAAGACCTAAGCGTGGGATCTTTATTTGCTATCGGGTGACCCAGGATGAGGTAGGGGCTTGATGTTTTGCTTGGAGGAAGTGGTAAGCCCCAGACATAGTCATCTTTCTCTAGCTTGCTCATGTTGGCCATCATCTTCCGAATTTTCATCCACTCTGCCCAAGTGGAATGGCTCCGGAAGGACGCATAGCAGTCTGACTGGCAGCCACACTTTCTTCGAATGAGATTGGCTAAATGTTTTGGATCGACGCAAACACGTTTCAGACCCGCATTCATGCGCAAAAAGCCCCGGCGAGGTCGGAGCTTCATTGAAGGCCGAGTTCGAAGAGCTTGAGGCGAGGGACCCGGCGCCGTTGGCATCTCATCGTCACTCAATGAAAGTATGGGTGCCAACCAGGACATCCTCTCATGACATGTTGTGCAGGAAATGACTAGAAGATTCGACTGGTAACCATTGGACACCCTCAAAAGGCAAACCTCAAAGAAGTAGACATCCATTGGGGGACTCATCCAAGGATTGCCACTCCCACGGTAGCGCAGTCCTGCGACGGATAGGCGGTGGACAGGGTGCTATCCTGCAAGAGGGCTCGCGAAAGGTCGGGGCTCTATTGAAAAGATGAATAGTTGAACTTCAGTCGAATAGTGTTCAAGGTTTTCGATATAAGCAGAATGCACTCCTTCAAGTAGCAGGGCACGGGTGGAACAAATCAGAACGAATCAGCCATTGCCCAGGAATCCAAACCCAACACCCAAGGGGCAACAAGGGCAAATGATCCTGATCCAGTGCTTTAGGTGGTGGTGTTTGGTGTTTTGTGATGTTTTGTGTTTAGGTCAATCTGGCAAGTAATGCTGAACCCCACTGTAACAGGTTGTGTTACAAGTTACGATGTAAAAGTTGTTGACATCACCATCGCCCGACTGTGACCCCGCTGTGGACCACCAGCAAAAGGAGTGAAAGAATTCTTCAAAGAGGTTTTGTGCAAAGAAGAGGCTAATAAAACAAGCCGGTGTCACCCCGAGCGCCGTAGCAGAGCGCCGTGAAGGCGCCCAAAGCAAAATGAAAACAGGCTGAGGAAGCAACGTGTTTGCAATCCAAGTGATAATACGGTATATGAGTGGTCTGACACGCCTGCGCTTCACATTCGTGCAAACATTTCACCCCAGGTTCATGCGATCTTGTCCACTGCAAATTAGGTGCAGCACTAAGAGGAACGGCAGGCCCAAAAACGAGCCCAAAAGCCTTCTAATTAGGACGACTGTGGTCACATCAACTCCACATCGTCCAAAGACAATGAATGCCAAAGCATGCCATCGATGGCGCAACGATATTGCCGCATGCATTTAAGCGGTCTTTATGGTTTGCATGGCGGACATTTGAAAGCCAACGATGCAACGGAGGCTTCTTTTGGGACTTCATCCAAGTCTTTTGGGGCCAAGCCTGTAGCTCAGTAGCTGTCATCATCGTGTGGCCCTGGCATGTCACCAGATGGCAACAACTGTTGCAAAATGGAACGACAAGCGTTGACAAATTCCATCGGAATGTTTTAGAAGATACGCCTCAAAGAAGTTGAATCCCGGCTGTGCCAAGAGAAAAAAGACCCGGCGACGCCAGATCTTAGTCACTAGTCAATGTGTAAAGGATGCAAGTGTGGTTTCCAGTCAGCCATCATGTCAATCCAACAGTTAAAGAGGCAAGTCCCAAACCCAAGCCCCGAACAGGTGCTCCCACTTGATGGCCATTGACGCTGCGCCACGTCAGTCTGAGGTTGCGGTCCGCAGCAGCCTGCCATCGGACGCAGGCGGAATGTTTTATGAAGATTGTGGGCGGCGGGGCCTGGCGAAGATATTCCATGACATCCCGGCAATTGGGAGACAGTATGGAGCCGACGTTCTCCAATAGCAAGAATTTCCTTAGATATTTGTTTGCGTATCTTTGTGTTGTGTTGTTGTGTTATCACACAAGCGCTAAAAGCAAGTGTGCAAAACTGTCAAAAAAGTTCCAGGTTCAGTGGGTAGCCACTTCGGTCTTTCTCATCCCAGAGCCGGAAGATCTCTTTGATTAGGACGGTGCGTGTCCCTTCCATTCCAGCCTGGTTGCCGGCACCACTGACATCCTGGCTTGACGGCAGGGAGAAGAAGGACGCTTTAAGAGATCGACCTGGCCTGGCACGGAAACCCAGCCAAACATCCTGCGATGTTGTCACCGAGTTGGTCTGCAGTGACTGTGGAGACATCCTCCAACACCACTCCAGGGTCTGCCAACCCATCCGAAATTCGAGCTTCGATGACCCGCCGGCAGAAAGAAGACTGCTCAACCTGGGCATGAAGGGTCACAACATGTCAATGACCTCAGCAAAATCCTTGAGCGCCCAACGTATGAGACAACTTCGACAAACCTCAAGGAATTTCAAACGGGAAGCAGTGAGAAGTTTGTGGAACCATACTTGTTTGCGCTACCACAGGCTGTTAGAATTTTTTCTGAAACATCTGAAACTAGGTGTTGGGCTGGCGCAATCCCAATTCAAGGCCCATCACACCCGAAAACAGCGATGCCACTCGGTGTTTGGGCTCCTGGAGAACTAGTCTATAGATAATAATGCAATGATTAAGTTATATACAAAGCCATGTATATTGAAAGTTCTTACCAATCTTACCAAAACGGAAAGCGTCAAACACGATCGATTGGTAGACATGCTGTCACATGGAAACATCTTAGCTTCCAAGGGAGGCCCATTTCAACGATGACGGTAGGCCCAACGATGACGGTTCTCCTTCGAAGACGATCGAAGCCAAGGGTAAATAACCTCCAAGTTGTCCCGAACGCTCCCATGTTCAGGAGAAGTCCAGCCAATGGGTAGGCCTCAAAGAGGTGCAAAGGCTCCAAAGGATGCAAGGGTGTTCACACTCGGAATGAATGAGTTAAAGAACTTTTTGGGAGTCCCAGCCGGATAGGTGCTCGCCCGTCTCTGGCCGGCAGTGAATGCCCTTTGGAACATGCTTCATTTTGCATGAATCGGGTATATAGTTGCCACCAATAGACTTGGTTGGCAAAATCCTTGGATTCCAAAGCGAAAGGACAGGACGGTGGTACTGTTGCGAAAGGATTGTTGTGAATGTTGCAGGCAAAATAACATGAGAAAGCGACTCCACTCCCACGCTTGGACAAAAAGTTCGGGTTGGCCTGCACTGTGGAGCCAAATAATCCTGGGCCGAGGGGGTCGATCAATGTCAAGTCATTGACTTAGTGAAGGGCCTGAGGATGGGGCTGATGGTACCGAACGATTTCAAAGTAATGGGCTTGGTGATCAGCTGTCCCTTATCTGGCAATTTGGCACCAGATTTTGGTCGCCTGGGTGGTACCTGGGCAGTTGAAACAAAGAAAGAAAAAGCTAACGGTCAACACAAATGCAATCACTTGTCAGATCGAATCGAAGTTGTTGGTTAGGCCAAAGATCCAATCGAATCTCACGAGGCACCCAATCTCGTTGGGGCATGAACCAAGGTTTGTGAAATCGAATTGGTCCATCTCTGAAACAGTCGCCAGTTGCTGGCATCCGGGCAACCTGTCATTGACAGCCAAGTCCAAGAGACCGTTGATGTCCATCAATTGAGGCAGTGTGACCTTTGCTCCAGAAGGTTCAGGCCTGGGCGCGGCTTGGGCGGCGAGTGGAAAGGTTAAAGTTGAGAATTGAGAACCTGGCACGTCCTCGAAGAGATCTTGGCCACCCATATCGTAACTTAGATCATACATCGTTTTTGATGCCAATCTAAGAACCCCCACAGCACATTTCTGGGACTCCAACTCAGATAACTCATCCACCGCAGGCAAAAGCATGGACATGGCAACACACAGAAATCGATTGGATGTTCTTATCACATGGTCGAGCATAAGGTAGAAGTCGTCAGAAGTCTATAGTCTATAGATGTAAGTAGTTGAATGTTTGAGTGAATAACCGTCTGATGTTTGCCACGAATAAAGAGTAGAGACCTCCGGAGAGAAGAATGACAAACATACAGAACACATGTTGTATGCGCCCTTGCATCCCTAAACTAATACCTTTTTGGTTTCCCCAAGATTGTGCATTGCGTCAATGTAACGCATTGCGTCCACACCCATCTACTAATTGAATCAGAATAAAATTGGGATAAGGAATCCCAAATCAAAATCATCCTCTTGGCCCTCAATGCGACCTTCAACAATTTGTTGGGTCGCGTCCACAAATACACGAGACACGTTGACAAAAGTGTCATCATGGTCCGTGCTCCCATCAGCAAGTCCATCAACCGCTTTGGTCAGGTAGTCTGAGCCTGAGTGTGGCTGAGAGCGAGTTGGCTTTCACCATGGTCACTACCGGGGTCCCAACATGGCATAGCACAGTGGCAATGAAAGCTTTTCTTCGCAAGGTAGTGTCCTTATGTTCGAGGAAACGTTGGTTTTTCTTTGTGATCTATAGATACAGATATCTTCACCTAAGATTGAGGTATATTGAGGTGATGGCGACCATCGATCCCACTGTAGCGGCCACGTCAGCCTGCGAGACCTGCCAAAGTGCAGCCACTAACCTTAAACCTCTGCAGTAAGGCTTGAGTAAGCCAGTGGCAATGACTAATAACTAGATGATAAATAGAATTTGCACCTCCTCATCAGTCACATCTTGATCAGGGTCAAGTGGCGGAGATGCAGGGGTGACCTTACGCCAGCCGAGTTGAAGCCAAGTTTGGATTGACAACCCGAGAGCCGAGCAAAAGCTCTGCGAAATGGAAATGGTTCTTGGACTTCCCTCATGATGCTTCTCGTCCTAGGCACATCATAGCAAACCATGGCATATGATATCAAATCACAGTCTTGAGTTTGAGGCTCTGGAGACCACTCGAAGGCATTCTTAGCGCAGCGTTTTTTGTGGAAACAGCCAAAAGTCAAAAACTCACAGGCTCACAAAGTAAAGTCAATCCAACTGGGCCGGTGTCCGATCTGCGAAGGGACAAAGGTGGAGAGCGTGATCGAGCAGGTGCCTGGTGGGCACGGGTGAGTAAACCCCACATTCAATCCCAAACTCAACATCTCAACTTCAACATCAGGCTAGGAGATTACGATTCAAAAGGATGCCAGGATATGCCAGGCCTTTCCATTCAACCTGGTGGGGAGCGGCATCGGTCTCAACCAACCTGGAGAACCACGAGTTTGGGACTGAACACTTAGAGGTCACCCAGTGTTCTGACATGTTTCAAACCCGCGCCTCAAAAGCTAGCAGTGCTTGTTGAAGCGCACACGTGTGACCATGCAAGGACTAAGAGGAACGTATATGAATGTTCATCATTAAATTATGTTAAATTGCATGTGCTCGTGTATGAACATGGCCTGGACTTGTATGGACATGTTACCACACCCGCACCCGCACCCAAGGGCCAAGAAGCTGAGGGTGGGATAGGCGGCCAGGCGATCATCTCAAAAAAATGTGGTTGAAATGAAAAGTTCTTGGGTAACCCACCTTACAACATCCACATCTTTACATGTGTTTTCTGTCAAGCATACTATGTGAACTACTATGTGATACTATGCGCACACATATGCTTTATCGAGCTCATGCCACCCAAAAGAAAACTATTGTTTGTAGGTAGCTAGCCTGGCTGTTGGTGCCACACCTCATTACTGGCATATGCTCAATGCTGCTGCTGGCAACACACGCTAGCAATTTGGCATGTTGACTGTCTCTACTTCCTCACTATTCTCAAAACCCTTGATGCGCAACAAAACCCTGAACCCAAGGAACATCAAATCTTCTTTTCATGGTCATTTGGACCTTCTTGAACTTGAAAAGTCATCTGATTGAGGATGGCATCACGGTGGTCACCCCATAGCTTTGGTGATCTTCTGAAGACGTAGACTGCTTTCAAGGGCAAATACACCGTGTCCTTGTCGAGAATGCCACGTTCCACAAAAAAAGGTGGTGGCAAAACCAGCAAAAGCTATTCTTCTTCCTTTTGAATCATCTCCGCATTCAGGAACGCGGTTTTCACATCTAGCACAGTTCCCTGCCACTGGAACTTTGAAGAGGCCCAGATCATGATCCGGAAGGCGGCAGCCTCAGCCCCCGAAGAGAAGGTGTCTTCGTGTGGATCTTTGGACTCAGAATTTCCACACATGACCCATCTTACTTTTCTCTTCCCTCCTTTCTTACCTGGCTTGTTGGCGTAGACCCCTTTTGACGGGATGTATTCAATTCGAATCCCTTGCTCTTCAGCTTCTTTGACCACAATCGCAAGCTCAGCTTTCCCCAAGGGCTTTAGAGCTTGCTTCTCTGTGATGAGAGAGTCCATCTCGTCCTGAGCTGGTGGCTCCCATAGTGACCACTCTTTCAGAACTTCACGTTGAGACACGACTCGGGTCTGTAGGACTTCTTCATCTTCACCTTCTTCAACGTCGGCTGCCTTACTGAGCCGAGCTAGGAGTTGAGCTGTGGTCGAAGCCAGGTGTGGTGGGTCATCCAAAACTTTTCTCATTTCTTCTTCTAGGACCTGTCTCGTTCGAGCCTTTTTCTTCTCTGACTCATCTTCAGGGTCTTCATCCTGCTTTTGGATCTTCTTCACAGCGGTTTCTCTCGAAGGCGTCTTCGAAGAGTGAGGCCATCGAGCAATTCTTTTTCCAGAGCAATCCAGTGGTCTGGATTTGGTGGACCTTCAACTTTCTTCATATAGCAACGTGTGAGGCGAGGTCTCTCTCCCAGAGTGACAACCCAATGTCCATGATTCTCAGGTGAGGGCTTTTTCCACCTCCTCCGACGAACCAAGACCTCTTCCATGAAAGGCGGGAAGTCTGGGATTTTGTGGAGTCGACGTGACCTCATCACTTCATTGCAGTGGCGAACAGCCCAAGGCCACCAATTGTAATTTTGACCAGCTTGATGGAGGGCCTTGCGGACCATAGATTTCGTGACCTTCACCGCCACTTCAGCCCGTCCATTGGACTGCGGTTCATCTCCTGCAGTTTTTGTCAGAATGGTTCCTGCGAGGTCTCACCAACGCAGAAGAAGAAGCTGGTGAAGACCTGATGGCTGATTAACCTTGCAAAAGATGATGAACTAGAAGAAGGGCGTGAAGCCCACTTGGCTGAGGAGGAACCGGCCTATGAAGATGAAGACAAAGAAGCCCTCCCAGGGGGAGAAGATGATGATGAAAAAGAAGGTCGAGAAGAAGACCAGCCGCCCAAAGACTTCCGCGTTGAAGTGTTTCGAATGGCCCTCCCAATGCACTCCAAGAAGGCTAGAGAAGTCACAAGAACCACGATGGAGATGATTTTGCACCTTCGAATGGATGGCTACAGCGTCAACCAGATTCACGCTGATCAAGGCCACGAGTTCGCTGGTCATTTCGCTGAATGGTGCACCCCATCTTTCTTTTCTTTTTCTTCTTCGATCATCGGCCATGAATCTCCTTCATCATCACGCTCTTGATCTTCTTCCTCCCCCTGGACATTGATTTCCACAGGAACGGCCCAAGTCAAGGTACCCACCAAGAAGTACCGGCTAAGGAAACCTCCCTGGTCATAGGCTGGCTTGAAAGGACCTGCAGTGTCCAGTCCCCAGCTAGCTTGTGCTTCACTCGTCGATGAGGTGAGCACTGCTGTTGGTTCTCTTGACAAACACGACAATCCCTTCTTGCAGGTGTATGTCCCATGGCTATGTGCTCGGACCAGGACAGGGCTTTCAACTGTGGAGGTCGATGAAGTCCTTGTCTCATCAAAGCTTCTGCCATCATATTCATCATTCCTGGTGGCCATCGTGCCAGTTCCCAGGATCCTTTGACAGTGACGTGGTGGGTCACCCCCAACTTGTGCGCTTCAGGGAAAAAGACCACACTTCCAGCTACAGTTGTTGGTTTGACTGCAGCTCCACCAAGAGGCTTTTGTTGGAAGGTCTTTTCATTCCATCCAAACTCTTCTTTCAGTAGAGCCCATTCTTTAGTGTCCCAAAACGAGACCACTTCCGGCGTATAATTCTTGGGGGATGCAGGCTGTTCAAGCCCAAAGCACATCCTTTCTTGGATTCCTCTGGCCTCCTTGAGGTAGGAGTCGAGCATGGCGATGAAAATCATACGCCAGAGCAGACAATCATCTTCAAGCAGTTTCTTTGCTTCTTCTGGAGTGGCGTCCTTGATGCCGAACTCCTCATCGTTTCCCCACCTTCTAAGTGGGCTTGGTGAGTTTCCCCATTCAACTGGGTAGTGTCTCATGATGCTTCTGGTGCGACAGTTTGGGCCACCTACCAGACCCTTCAATCGGTCTTCCCAGACCGCACGGAGCAAAGCACTATAGGGGCCGGAGTCCAACAACATGTCGTGTTCAGCGCCCCTCTTCACATCGATCTCAATGAGCTCCTTTTCCCTTTCACCAAGTTGAGTCCATGCCCTTGACATAGTGAACCCTTCATCAGGTCCTGCGTACAGGTGGCATACAAAACCATATCGCTTTTCGCTTTCGGCGATTCGCCGGAAACGGCCGGAAATGACGACCAGGAGCCAGGCCTGACCACCAGCGAATCCTTCACCTCCTTTGGGAGCCTTGAAAGCACTGGATGGGCATTGACCAACCCCTTCATCCACTTCATTTCTTCTTCAAACATTTCTTTTTCTTCGAAGTTGATCCCTTTCTTGACATTCTCAAGTTCTTCGATCAACTGCAATGCCAACTTGCGTGGCAACTGAGGGCAACCATCTCGATCGCACACTGGGAGTTGGCCTCGAGAAGGATGGCAAACAGAGAGTTGTCCCTTGGCCCACTGAACTGTGCAACCCAGTCGTTCAGTCAAAAGGCCCATTGGGATGATTGGCTCAATGTCTTCATCTTGAGACACCATTGCTCCTCCTGGTGAGATCGGCAGGCTGACCACCTGACCGTTGGCAAGGGCGACTTGGACCTTTTGGTATTCAGTGCAATCCTCTCCCTTCTTTGTTGGTCGAAGAGGATGTGTCGCACCTGAGTCAAGCAAGCCTTCCTGTGCACCCTTCTTCATTCTTCTCAACCTGAACGTCTTTTGTTTGAGAGCGTTCAGCTGCTGTTGAAGCTTTTCCACAACCTCATTGCGCTCGCTCGTGATCACTTCCACGAGACGACGGAGAGGCACTTGATGCCGTTGGAGAACCATTCATCCCATTCAACAAGTCTTTGATAGAGGGTTGATCATCTCCTCCATCACCTTCATTCTTTCCACTTGCGGCTTTTTCTTTTTCAGCCTTTGCAATCTTCGGTCTTCCATTTCCTTCTTTTGACTCTCTTGGCCTGGTGCACGACGGAGCCATGTGGTCAACAGCACCACTAGTTCCAGCACCTCCTCTTTTCATCTCGTTGATCATGAGCAAACGTGCGCCCTTTTCCTCTTCTGCAACCTTCGTCGGTGAGGAAGAAGCGACACTTGGGTTTGTCCTTCTTTTCATCACCTGGTTTCTTTTCTTTGTCATCTTTCTTGTCCTTGGAAGCTTCTTCAAATCTCTTCAACCTTGGTGGATCAGTCACAGGATCCTTTTTCTTGGTCTGCTGGTTCACCTGCTCGAGCTCGGCCATGACGTGCTCTGCATATTGAGTGATCGAGGAGGGTGTTGGCACTGAATCGATCAACAACGAGGAGCGGGCCAGCTGAAGTCTGAAGGACAACTCCGGATGCAAACTGAGCAACTTTTTGGTCAACCTGCTCAAGCCTCGGGCCAGTATATGGTTGGGTCTGGCACCGAAACATCAAGTTCTTCGGCCCTCCGTTTCCACCGAATCCAACGGCGGAGAGTGGTGATGGCAATCCCAACTGTCGCCGCTTCTGCAGGTGACTCAAGTGCAGAAAGGATCGCTTGCCGTTCTGCAAGGCCGCCAGGCTGGTACAAAACCATACCTTTAGCCAGGATTCCCAGCGTTGAGATGTTCTTTGATGCAACCACTTCTTCAAGCTCCCTTCTCTCATGCAACTGTCGCAACATTTCCATCTTTCTCTTTTCTTCTTCTCTTCTCTCACTAGCTTCCCTGCCTTCTTCTTCGGTGAGGAAAGCAGGTCTTGACAGGGTTGGCATGGGAGTCGAAGCTATGGCCTGTGGAGTTTCAAACTTCGAGGACAGCCATGGAGCCTGTTGATACATCTCGTGAAGGCCCCTTCGCTGTTCTTCACTGAACAAAGGTATCAGAGGAGCAGCTGGATCTGGTGGTGTAGCTATGGAGTGACTTTCAGGGATCACTTCTTCATCATCCCTTCTCTCACCTTTCCCTTTCCCACCAACCCGGCTGCCTTCTGTCCTTGGTGTCGGGTGTGAAGATTTCACTTCATCTTCAACTTTCTTTTCTTTTCTTTCCGTTCCTTCTCGACTGCTTTTGGGCCCTTTCACCTCAGGAGTCCTCAGTGTCGAAGGTCCAGAAACCTGAACTCGATCCTCGGTGACAGGAGCGGCGGTCGAGGCTGGTGTCTGGTGAGGCTGAGTACCTTGGCTTGCCCCCCCTTTTCCATCTTCTAACGCTTCCTGTCGTTGGTCTTCAAGAGGCAGCTCCTGGGCGGTTTGAAGCTCACGATCAAGCCGCTCTTGAGCCGCTTTCATCTCACGTTCACCTTGCGCCAACTCTTCCTTGGTGGCCTTTCGTCTCCTTTGTTGGAGCATCGCTGCTAGTGGTAACCTTTTGGGCTCATAACCTGATTTGATCAGGTTCCTAGATCGTGCAACCAGCTCTGCGAATCGAACAGCACACCTCCGCTAAGCTCACTGATAGCGGAAAAAAGGACAGCGCACCTCCGCTAAGCCACTGATAGCGGCACACGCTTGTTTTTCTATCTTGGGGCCCTGCTCTTGTGCAAAAAAGGCAGCTGACATAACTGCACATGTACTTCAACTCATGATGAATGTTCTGCAGATTCAAACACCAATGTTCATTAATATAGTTTTCTTCATCTATTTCTCTATCAGTATAGCCACTTTATCCTGTTTTTTTGTATCCTTCAATAGTGTTTTTAAAATATCCTATTACTATATTCGTTTGCATCTCTTCATCTGCTTTTTCATTCTTGAAAAATATACATTGTTAAAACCCCTTGCTCTTGTGATACTGCACCACAACCATTCTTTGCTTACTAGATATGATTTTTGCCATTCATGTATTGTAATGTTTCCTCCTATTGATGTCCCCTGTCTGCTTGGGCCGCCAGATAGAGGAACCAAAAAAAAGGTGAAAGACCAAAAAACAAAAAACAGCAACAACCAAAATTTCAGAATTCTTTCTGCAGAAGCCCCAAGTTCAAAGACCTCTGGATTTTTTCTTTTTTTTTTGAGACCAAAGATTCCCAAACCCCTGGAAAATTGTATTCTTTTGTATTTATGAATACTCAGAGCATCTGGTCATATCTGAAATGTCTCTATCTGTGGCAAAATTTCCAGACGAACATCTGCAAATCAATTGAAAACCGCACTCTCAGGGACACCCGTTCTGTTTTTAAATGGGGGGTCCCTGAAATCGGGGTTGTCCAAAATAGGGTCAGTGGGAGGATCCTTGTGAAGCTTGAAGTGCGCATTTCGTGCAGACACCTGGGAAAAGTCCCCCAGGAAAGCTTAATTTATATAAAATCCTTTATTACACTCGTATCAAAAATTGAAAAAACCTCCAGATCGAAGGGTCTTCCTTTTCTCTCGACTAACAACTAAAGCTTTCGAAGGGTGATGTCGCTGTGCCATGCCGTTTTGCGCGGCCTTGGTGGCAAGTGCCTTTGCTTGAGTCCGTGACATTGGGGGAAGGAAAGCCTGCTGGTGTACACGCGGCGTGTCATACTGAGGTGGGCAGTTAGGGTTGCTTTTGGAACCTAATTACAATAAAGACTCACCAAAAAGCGGCCATGTCGGCAGCTTAGTAACGGCTTTAAAGGGCGGCAGCTTAAAAGCAACAATAAGCTGTATTTAGGATTTCGGGCTTGGTGAATGTTTTATATTAGGTACTCGGCGAGATTACTTTGTTTCTGTGGGGGCGGCGGTGCAGCGGTAGTGGAGATTCGTTGGCAATGTTGATGAGGGTGATAATTTTTTTTCACCTGTTTATGCATGGAGTGGTCCCTCGCCACTGGGGAAACTAACCATCCGAATACACATGGAACCAGCCCAGGTCAAGCAGAAAGCCCACGCACGTTCCAAGTCAGGGCGAGCCACAAGCTTCCTGCCTCGGAGGCCCACATGGTTCTTCATGGTGGATCTAGCAGCAAGAACTCGGAGTTCGGATCGCTCTGATTCACGCGGAGCCCATCAAGACAACACCGCAGTCAACAAAGATTGGATGGACGAGCTTTTTCCGCGCGGCGCAATCCAAGAGCAAGAGCAGCCTTCGAGAGCGCCAACTCAACTTCTTGCACGCTGTGGGCCAGAAACCCCGAGGTCAGAAGGGTGCTGATTGGCAGCACTGCCGCGCTCCGTGTGAACAGTCCCAGTGCCAGAATTATCAGGCCATACCAGACGTTAACCAGCTACTTGACACCCATGCGATGGTGATCAAGTGCTCAGCTGCGGAGGCCCTGATCCTGATGTGAAGGAAACGGATGGGTCGACCTTCACACCGACCATAAAAGCCTGGTTGAATATGTCATGTGAACCAAACAAACATGTTGGGCGTAGCAGATGCGGCGTGCTGTCGAAACTCTTTGGCCGCTTGTTGGCAGGCCCCCACTACGGGCTTCCCTTTGACTGTGTACTTCCTTAATCTAAACCTACCTGGAGTGCCTATAGAGCAACCTTGACTGTTCAAGCGCTCGCTGGAAAGCACGCAAATGTTTTTCAGCGTGCAGTTCCTGAGCCCAGCATTTCTTTTAAAAGCTTTCGCATTCTTTGTTGCCTTTCGTATCCTTTCGTATTGTCTCTACCTGTGAACAATTTGCTGATTTTTTCACTTAGGCGAGGAGAGACGCGCGAGATGTTGCCTGGATGTCACACAGGCCTCGTTGCCGCTTTTTGCCAAACTTACTCGTTTGTAGATGGTGTTTTTCTGCGCCAGTCATTCTTTGAAGCATGGGCGAAGCGAGACACAAGGCGTGACCCCGGAGCGAATCGCAACGAGACAAGACCGAAGACAGCGTCGACCATTTTCGGGTGATATCGGCCCTACTTTCGTTCGACGTTGCAAAATGGACACTTTTTTCGACGACACGCTTGTTGCGCGAAATTTGAGGCGCGCACGTTGACATCGAAGAACAGACAGACAAGGACAGTCTGAAGAAGATGGTATTCTCCCTACACAACATGCTGTGTCCTTCTCCAACCGCCGTAAATATGGCTCAACTCAGGGAACGAACATGTGAAACGCTTGAAATTGCCATCAATAAGAACATTTGTGGCATATATAGGCCCCCAAACAAAAGGAAGCGTAAAAAGGCCAATCACTTCCACCCCATCCATCGCACAAAACCGCAAAAGTCACGTCCCATTTTCCACGCCTAACCGATGTGTCGCGCCTAAGCGAACTTAAAGGAGAGGCAGGCGAGACGAGAGATCTGCGCCCAGGGACCAGATCAACAGCGACGCCTGTCCAAGACCTCAGGATGGAAGGGAGTCGAAAAACGAACGAAGTGGGAAGAAGAACAGAAATGGAAAAGAAATGGAATAAAAGAACGAACGAACGGGGGTGCCCAATCGAGTTGCCTTGAGGTTCAGATTCGGCGCCGAGGAGAACTGCACCGCATGTTTAGTGCGTTTTCGTCTTCACTTTCGACCCGAAAAAACGTTTCCAAAACGTTAATGTTTTTCTTTCTTCTTTTATGTTTTTTCGTTTTTTACGCGTCGCGGTGTCACGGCACTTGGTCCGTCCACGCTCAGCGGCCGTTGAGACGACGTCGCGTTGGACGTCGCTCAGCATTTCGCTCCGTCGCTCCGAGTGGCTGTCGCTGTCCACCTTGTGGCAACGGCAATTCCTTCGTGTCTGGCGCCCAAGTTGCCATGCGTGGCACACATATCACTTCTTCACATCTGTGTCCGCTTTGTGCCGGCCCCACTCAGTGTCTCTTTTGCTATTTGGGTGGCAGTTCTCTGTGTCAATTCTTCAGATTCGTCTCCCAGTCTGGTCTAACCGTCTGGCAACTCCTGTAGCAGTTCTATAGCGTGACAACTCCTTAGTCAGAAGTTGTTAAACTTGGCATTGTCCTGCGTTTTCCTCGCAGTCTCCCGTCTGGGCTATTGCAACTATTGTTTCCCGTCTGGGCTTCTGCGTTCGCCTTCGGGCAAGAGCAATGCCCTCCAACAGTCATGTTTCGAGATGCAGATTTACAGCGGGCAGCTGTTTGGAGTCTACCAGGGTGTAGTTGTACGAACATGAGCGCCCACATGATTTTACGTGGCTGCGCTGCTCCTGTGTGCTTCACATTCTCCAGCCCCTATACCTTCTCCAATTCTCCGTGAACTCTATCGTGGAGTGGTTTGATTTGCCAGTTGATATGCGGCTCGGGGACGGCTCAGGTCAGCCGCAAAGCCGTGACTATTGGTCGGGCCATGGTCGGCTTCGGCAGAGGGATGTGGTTCTACCCGCTGGTTTTGGTCAATGCGTTCACTTTGCCGGCGCTGACTAGTCCAGTTGAGCGCTCGATGTCAGGACAACCCTCGCTGGCGAAGCTGCGACGACATCTTTTGCACCTTTTGCTTCAGCGCTCCCCTGCGGGAGATGATGTCAACCTCATCGGCCCCCCAGTTTGACTGCGCAGCCACGCGCTCTCATCTAAAGGCCTCCGCCTGCTCTCCAAAATTCTTCTGCCTGAGTTGCTGGTCTTGACGGTTGCGGTGCAGACATTGCCTAGGTCTTATACCTCCTCTTACGTCTCGTTTTGGCGACAACGTTTTTCCATCCCCTCTTGACGATCTCCCTCTGTCTTTCTACACATCTGGTCTGAGCTCAGCCAGTACTCAAGAATGCACTTTTCACGCCTCTCAACCAAGACCTACTGATGTTTGTCGTCAGATTCGGAAGCGTGTGGCGCTAGGCCGCCCCAACTCAACGCGCTTCTCATAACCATAATGGCTGCGTGTTGAGTTAGCAGAAATTCCTTCCCGAGTTTCGCGCGTCTCTGGCATGTCGCGTTTGCGCAATGTTGTTCTTTGCGGCAATGCCATCATTCTGGCGTGAGAAGATTCTGATGCGTCGTGAAGCTAAAGTAATAATTCAGAGGGTCTTTGGGCGATTGTCGTTCGTCTTCGCAATATTTCTCAATTGAACAATGTGTCGCTAGCATTGAAGCGCTGTTTTGCAAATTCGGTGTTCCGTGTTCCGTAGGAGAAGACCGAGTTCACCGCAGCTACATTGCAGGGCCTGAGCGGCAATGGGGGCCATTGGCCAAAATGCTTCACAAAGGTGGCGGTACTTTACCTCAACCTGCCCAATCGTCCGCTCCGCTTTAGAAAAGTTTGCCTTTTGAGATCGAAACAATTTCACGTTTTGGACAGATCAAAGGCGGTGCGCGGTGCAAGAACGTTTCACGTTCCGAACTTTCGCGTTTTGGGACGCAAATGGTTTGATGGTTGAAAAAAATTCGTTCCGGCGATTTGCTTCGTGTGCAACGTATTTGGACGCGTTTCTGGACGTTTCACAGGTTTCACAAAGCCTTTCTGCCCTCAACCGCCCCAAGTTGCGGCGACGGCGCTCCGAAGTTTCTGCCCAAAAGAGACTGAAGAGACGCACGAAACGAAGAGACAAATTCTGTTTCACAGTGGACGCAGAAGCGCATTTTGCCACGTGGAGCTTTGTTGGCGTTAAAGAAACACAAATTCAAAGGATTATGTCTCTCTCTCTCTCTCTCTCTGTGTTTCTTTGTATCTTTGTTGAGCAGGGCTCGAAGCGGACAGGGATTCGTAGGTCGGGCCCCAGAACTCAAAGAGTTCGACGCGCTTTTTACATCGTTGCTTGCTGCCATTGGACGTTTTTTTGGTTGTTGGTGGGGGCGCTGGAAGCTCCACTGGCTGAGAAGTGACGAAGAGGGCTGCCAGCCCCAGCTGGCACAGAAGGCTTATCTGCTAGATCTAGGGCCAGGAAACTGGTCAAACAGAGTAAGGCGACCACCCACCGGTCGCAAGCCTTGCAGCAGTGCCTGACTAGAGCGCGTAAGCTTAGGAGCCACCACTCTTGGCCCAAGCCGATGGGATGGGGTGGCAACAAAGGAAAACAGAAAGGCCAGGGCAAGAGCCCATGGTGGCAAGGTGCATGGCCGAAAGCTCAGAGAGAACAAGAGAAGCCGCAGAAGAAAAAGAGCGGCAAGGAAGAAGAGCCAAAGCTACCTGGGTACAAAGACTTTGTATCCAAGAGAGCAGGGCTCCTCTTCATCATCCTCGGTGGTTGCAGCTGGGGATTCACACCTTCGGCATTTGTTGAAGGATGTGATGGAGACCAACAATCTCAGAATGAGCAAGGAGGTGGCCGAAGCTATTGCTCCCGATCCCATGGAGGAGTTGAAGCTGAAGCAGAAGGACCTCAACGACCGCAGGAAGCTGGTTCAGAAGCTGGAGAAGGTCAAAGTAGCCAAGAGCAAAAGAGAAGAAGCCTACAAAGCCTTTCTGGCCTATATGGAACAGCACAGAACAGAAGAAGAGAAGACATACGAGAAGGAAATGGGCGAGCTTATGTCCGAGATCAAGACCTTAGAGTTGGCAATCACGGAAGCCAAAGACGAAGGAGAAATGCCGGTGGAAACCCTCTCTGTAGAAGAGGAACTCCGAAGGCAGCTCGAAGATTCTCAAGAAGCTCAACGAGAGACCCACCTGCAGTTGATGAGACTGCAACAGCAATTCCAAGCCTTTGCATTGGCGCAGAGTTCAAGACAGCCAGCAGAGGAAGTCATGCCAAGCGAAAGCAAGGAGGTGGCATTACCATCCCCCTTGGACCCATCGCCGGCAGACTTAGCCAGGAAACAAAGAGAATTCAGAATGAGACAGATTCAACTAGCTGCAGGCAAGCTTGGAACCGATCTCACAGTGCCAAAGAGGCTTCGGTCCAGAAGCCCAAAAAGGGAAAGTCAGGAGGACTCTCAAGAATTCGCAGCGGCCTCCTTGGTGGACGACAAGGCCAAGCTTTGAGAGAGGGTCAGTATGAGCACTTGCAACCGAGGGCCGTTGGCGCCATTTTCAAGGCGACTGGTGCAGTTGGAAGTGACAGAGTTTCATGGAATCGAAAGTTCAGTGATGCTATGAGCAATCCTGGTACAGATCTGCAACATGTGTTATTGCAAAATGGGAGCGCTCAGCCATTCTTAGGGCTATGCGGTTTACTTCAGCCGGATGTTCTATGGGAAGATTTGGCATTTTCCAGGGAAGAGACTATAGTAGCTGCATCACTCAACATTTGCATGGCCAATAGGAGCTATGTCTCCGACACTGGTGGGGAGGACCTGCACGTGGAACCCCCCTGCCAGGATACAGTTTCAGGAGGGCATGTCAGAACGATATTTCTGTTTGCCAGCACATTGTTTTTTTATATCACAATGAGCTTGTTGTTTCAGGCACTTTCCTTAGGAACTGGCCTACAACACCCTAGTTCAGCTTGGCAAGGGAGGAGAAGACTCCTTTTCCGTTGCAAGAGAATATACACTGTGATTCTTTGTGGAGGGCTTTGCAACCTGACTTGGATCACAGGTTCAATTTGTGGGGAAGACGGTGTGCATATCCGTACCTGCAGTTATATAGCGCTTTTTCTGGCTGTTTTGTTGGCTGGGACAGCTTCCCTCAGGGATTTGCTCCTTGACCATAAACTCCAGAGGATTAAGGCAGCCCGTTCTTCTGGGTTACGCAGATTTCCCAATCCAGGAGACGACGGACAAGCATCAATTGGCCATGTTTGCTGTTATGCTTGAACACCATGTCTGCACATGCAGTCGGGGTGCATACAAACATCCAGATGGCCATCCAAGAGAATGGTAGTTCACATGTGGCCTTCGATGATGAAGCTAGGCTTTTTCAATATAGGCCACCATCAAATGAACTGATGCAAGAAGACCCTGACCTTGCCAGAACCTGGATTCGAAACACCTTGATTGCAAACCCGGCAACATTTAGAACTCCAGCTGAGACCTTTTGGTTCAACAACCAGCACTGGCCAGAAATTGGTATTTATACCACGACGAGAGCAGGCCGAATTTAGACTTTCGGCATTCATACATCAACCTTCCCAACACCAGACCAGATACGCACCAGCGCTCGGTCCTCACTAGGAGATGAATTCGCTCCTGAGCAGCTAGTCACTCTAGGAGCCGTCATACCTCAGAATTTCGATGACATTCGATTTGCAAGAGAGACGATGCTGATGGCCATTGCGGCCCCGGGCAGGCTTTCACCGAGTGAAAAAGCCATCCTGATATGGACTCTTGACGAGCATAGTATACAAGCCATAGCCAAGATTGTCCCCAGCGTCGTATCCCTCACCGAGCTTATTGAAGCCTCGAATAATCAGGGGACCTGCCTAAGTCAAGGTATTGTCTGCAGAGCATTCGTCGAAGGTAGGTTTGAGGTTAGACACCAATATAGGCTACAAGGGTGGCAGAGAGTTGACTTAGTGATTGAACATGAAAGAAGATGCCCTTCGATAGAGACTGAGGATTTTTCTCTGCTCCAGAACAGTAGGAATGAGCACTCTCCTAGGCTGCAGGAGCAGTGCAGTTGCTCCGAACCTAGCCTTGTCAGTCCTGTACAGACCAGAGGTTATGACTCTGATAATGCCAATGCTACTACTCTCCTGGATATTCTAGACCTACCAGAGTCGCGATTTAGCTGGCAACGACCTCAGAGTGCTGCCCAGGTCCAGAGCGATAGCATACAGGGCATATCCCCTCAGCCTTGTGGGAAGGATAGCAATAAGCTAACCAAAGAAGGCTACAATTTTGCCTCAAACAACCAAGAGCTCCCAAATCATTTTTGCATTCCGGAGGACCGACCGGATGACAAACATTGTACAGATAGTGCAGCTCATGTTGTCGAGGATAGTCATGATGGAGGCAGACATGCGCAGGGCGCCAGCCTTGACACTTGCTTCCTTAGGGATGAACCAGGTAATAGACTTGGGAAGGATGAAGGGACCGTGGGTAGTCAATCCCTATACGACCCTTTCACCGAGCAGCCCCTAGACTTCAGGTTCTGGTTTGCTCCGGAGAATGGTTGTAGCGGACAGAGCAGACACTCCAAATTTGCGCCCGGCCGGAAGATAATGATTCGGGAAGTTGCAAATGAGCTATGGGCAGATGAGTGTCGAGGTCGCTGTGACTCCGTCTTTGTTCGGCCGCAACCAGCCGAGTATTCTGCAGTGCCTGATGAGACACATGTACTAGTTTACATAGAGACCTGTCAGCTTGCATATTTGTTTGTAGCTGTAGGACAGGACTCCGACAGTGAGACATTCAGTTTTAGTGCATGTGCTTTCCATAACCGATTTGTCGGACGAAGGAGACTAACCAATGATGAAATCATGCATGGGGGGTTGCTAGTCAGAAGGACAATATTGACTGATGCAATCTCTTTCATGCAGGACTTTGAGCCAATCCCAGGCATCGAGCTCATTGGACAACACCAGATCTCTGACGAAGTTCCTAGTACATTTGGGAGTGTCCATTATGGTCTTGTAGGAGCACAGGAAACGATCTGTTGAGAGCATATCTCGGAATGGCCCGAGGCCAGTTAGATCAGCCGAAGAGCTCTGGGGGCGGCTCGACCTTACTAAGAAGGAGAGCCTCCAGGTGTTTGTTGGCAACACCCTGCTGACGTTCGCCCTGCTCATTTGCTTCATTCAGGCACGGCTTGGTCTTTTCTCCTGTTTGGAACACCCAGAGGAGCCGCAACGATACCGTAGAGGAGTTGAGCATGCTGCGTCCATGTGGCGCCTGGCGGCCATACACTGGTTTCGGCAGACTGGACTTTTCTGTGAATTGGCAGTCGAGCAGGGCTTCTATGGCGCCAAAAGCGCAAAACCGACACGGCTTTTGCTCAGTGGTATCCGCGCTGCCAAGGCCATGGAGATTGCGCAAAAGGCCAAAAATGCCACACGACCGAACCAGATTTCAATAGGACTCGAAGGCGGGCAATGGGCGACCTCTTCCTTAAAGGAATACCCACCGCAGTTTTGCAATATGGTTGCAGCCCTTTTCGCGGAGGCGGTAGAAGCTCAGCCAGGAACGGCTGAGCTCCCGGCCTGGTGCGAATGGCTGCCGGAGCTCTGTGTCACTGGACGAAGGGAAGAGTCCTTCGGGCCAGATTTCCAGAGCAATGCACTTAATTCATCTGAATGCTTGCCAGGCGGTGCGCTTGAGTGATCGGTCCGCAACTCGAAAGTCGAAAGTCGAAAGAAAGAATTTCTGCATACTCCTTCAAGAACCAATAATTATTGTTGTTCAGTTTCAGTGTCAGGAAGTGGGAAACATTCATTGCTCTCTTAGACTTGTATCCCCTTTTCGGATTGAGAGCTAGCCTAGAAACAGGTTGTGGGCTGGCCTAGAAGCTGCGTGATTAAGCTTCATACGTTGTTTCAGACCAAAGTCTTCCCGGGCTCTAAGTTTCGCGGTACCTAAACGCTTACAACATCAAACCCTAAAAGTCAAGGCTCCGTGGTATTGTGGCTTGCAAGCCCCCCAAACCTGATTATTTTTAGCCTTATTTCTACGACCAAATCATTCATTCTCAACCCAAAGAATAAATTTCAAAAATCGCCCAGAGACAATAGTCTCAGGCAACATTTTACCACTTTGTCTCCGATCCAACACAGTTCTGCCAAAAAGACGCATTGCCCCCACTTGTTTCTGGAAGCCTCAGGTTGGAGCATATTCTTTCCAAGACGTATAGTCAGCCATTTGCAAGCTGCTATAGAATGTGTTCCAACTGCAGCTAGACCGCCTCTGCCGCTATTTTCTCTCTGGCCGAAAAACCATGGAATGTTCAATCCAAACTAGTTGGCAGTGGTGGCATATATAGAAGCCGCTTTAGTTGCGTGAATATGTGCGAACAGCCACAACTATACCTAGATTTGACCTGGAAGACACTTGGAATAACGCTTTCTCTGTGGAAAACTTCTCACCACCATCGGCGCCCTATCCAAAGTCAGCTAGGTGGAAACAGTGGCCCTTCTTGCGTTTGAGAGTGTTGTCCTTCATGCGTTTGAACACGTCGAAGAAGCGGCCGCAAACAAACAGACCAGGAAACACTGCAACTCACTAAACGATCATGTTCAATGTGTGAATCGTTCCTTTTTTTAAAATACACCGACGTAGCGGGGCTTCAACGGAAGCTCTAAAAAACCGCCGTATGAGTAGACGCGTATGGCCGAGATGTAACGTTGCTTAGCTTCGTGAGGGTTTGTGAGCCAAAAAGCAAATCAAAAGGTCACCAAAAAGATAAACTAAAGGGGACTTGCGAACCTGCACAGGCTTTTATGTTATAAGGCTTCCTGGTAAACCCACCCACGAAGCTTGAAGATGTTGGTGTTTAAACCGACTGTAAGAACCCTAAACCAACTGTGAAGCCAGCTCACATCAGACCGAAGGAAAGCCAATAAATCTTTAGAAGGAGCCCTAATTAACCCTAAAGCAAGCCTGAAGTGAACCTTTGACATTTGAAAAACCATCTGCGCACATCGAGACTTAAATTTCTATGTTTAACATTATATATTTCTAGTATTATCTATCCTGAAAAATGACTGTAGGGTACATTGATTGGAACTGGTTCATCTTCAACAAATGTGTGTGAAGGGTAGATCCTCAGTGTATATTTTGTGTATATTCAAGGAGCCAATTACTTTGGGTTTCAATCTCGTTTGTCGCCCCGAAAGGTAACCTCCTCTCCGGAGCATGCTTTGCTCCGCGAAGACAATCATTTGTTTGTATGTAGAGAACAAATTTCTAATAAACTGCAAGAAGAAACATTTTCCACCTTTTCATTCTATTTCTTTTTCCCGCTTTCCTCTACGAGCACAAGGACAAGGCCTTCTTGCTGGCTGGCCTGGCGCAAGCCTACAACAAGATCAAGCAGCAGTGAGGGTTCTGGAGCCGAGTGCATTGCGCCCACCGTCGGTGCAGCAAGCAGTGGAGTGCGTCGTGGTGGCTGTTTCATTTCACCCTTGTCCACCATTTTGCAAAGTGTCATTTCACCTTTAGTCAACAGTGGTGCCAAGCATTCGAGACACGACTTCAACTCGAAGGCGAAGCAAGGCCAAGAGATGTCTTCTCGCTCTTGAAGCGGTGTACTTCTGGGGTGGGGTGGATGATCTCACTATACCTCGTATGATTTTGCGCTCAAGGGCCGCTATGGCTTGGCACCTTCAAGAATCCTTTTCTGATCGCTGGCAAGGAGCTTCCTTGCGGACCGCTGTGTTCCCGCTGCCAATCCCGTTTCCTGGAGTTTTCAATGGCAGTGGCCATGGGCTTAGCAAGCATCGACTGCGTATGCTGGTGCAGATGCGCTTGCTGCACCTCGTGGTGATCGCGCTGATGGAGTTGTATCTGGGCAGGTTTGCTAGCTTTGCTGAACTTGGAGGGAGGTCTCCTACAGCGCTTCAGCAAACAGTTTTTGGGAGGCTCTAGGGCTATATCGCAAGCATGCCCTATGCCCCTGGACGATCCGGCCCTGCAGGAGTTGATTGCACGCTTGGCTCGTCTTGAAGCTTTCATCATTGAGCGCCCAGAGTTTCAAGGGAGCTACCATCGTGACTTCACTACGCCGTTCACATCTCCTTGGTTGCCTTGTCAGGACTACCCTGAGTTGGAGCCGTACAAGCAGTTGAAGGCCGAGCGCCTATTGCTGAGGGGCACTCAAGGAGTATTTGGAGGGACCCGGCTGGGTATAGGGCACTGGCCATCAAATGGGACCGGCTTGGAGTCCGTCGCCTTTTTGATCACCCCCTTCGCGAAAGTCACTTTCGCAAGGTGTTCAACGCTCAAGAATGAAAAAGCGGGTGATCGTCGAATCCCCAACAGCAGAGAGCGAACGTCTGGGGAGCCTGCCTTTCTTCCTTCGGCAGTGCAGCTTTGTGTGATGTTGGCCCCAAGGTGGACGCACGCATGGTTTCAGATGCTCTATGACTGATCGTAGAGACTTCTATCACCAAGCAATTAAGTGTCAGCGCAAGTCGGGCTCGAACAAACATGACCCCTTTTTGCTTTGAGATTGAAGAGTTCGAGGGCGCGCGGGCTTTGGGGATATCAGTTTGGGAGGCGCTCATCATGGATGACTATTTTTTATGTCTTTGCAGCATGCCATATATGTGTAAGGAGAAGCCTGATGCTTTTTTGGGTGTTTGGCGACTGCTCGAGCAGCCCACGCAAAGCGCCAACTACCAGGATCACCGGAGAAAGACCTGAGCTTTTGGCGCGTGGCGTGAGGAGGAAACCTCAAATTCATTCGATTCGCTGTCCTGCGGACCCTGAGAAGATCTCGGATTGCCTTGTCCAGTACGGAAAAGAATTGCACCGACGAGGCTACCACAAGTTCTCGGAGGCCATCATGAATTCACCCTCTTCAGCGAAGAAGCAACTTGGGAGTCTTGTGGACATCATTCTTGTTCAATGCTTTCTGCGCTGCCCATCCTTTGGTGAAGAGACAGTCGACTCGAGCGTGGGGCTTGGTGTTTGCTTGGTTGCAGAATGAACCCCACTCTCATCACCCTACCAGCGAGCAGCTTTTGGCCATGTTGAGTACCGCCGAGGGAGGTGGCCATCATGGAGCGGGATATTGAGAGTGGGGGAAGTCCTAATCTTGCTGCTCCCGGGGCCACCTACATCTTGCTGAAGATCCACTTGCCAAAGACCGGCTAAAGGTGGGCAAAGTATCAGGCTGCAAGGGTAGATCAGGTCGATATGGTGAAGTTGGTTTCTTGCGTGTTCAAGCAAGTATACCACATGAAGCTCCACTTTGGCCAATGTTGGCTGGAACACAGCGGAAGCGTTTTGTTGGGGCTCCCCACACGTGAGAACGTGGTTCGCTCTATAAGGCTCCTCAGCGTGACAGAGAGTCCTGACTCGCGGCAGAAGACAGGCTATGAGGACTTGTGATTTTACTTGCAAGAGATTTCAGTGGCAACAGGTTTGAGTCGTCTCCAAGAACCTGCGCGAGAGAAGGCCCAGGTCATGGCAGCTGCTTTTCACCACCAAGAAAGCCGGCAACGATGGGAGAAAGTGGAAAGGCCCTGGAAAGCAGGGCCGACGTTGATGGCCACTTGCGAACAACGGAAAAGAGAGGCACTGTAAGTAGCGCCGACCCCATGTGAGCTGGCTCAGCTGGCCCTCCCGCCACGCCGCCACACCCTTTTGACGTGTCTTCTTGGTGGCGCTGGTGATGGAAACGTCCTGGAAAGCACGGCTGACGTTGGGTGATGCCCACTTGCGATCAGAAAAGTGAGGCGCTATATAGTTATTTAAGAACACAGAGGTAGAGCCAGAGCAAACCTAGACATTTGACCAGGTCACTGGACTTTTGCGTTCGTCTTTCTCAGCCTGTGACTGATGCAGCTGTCGGCCTCTCCGTTGGCGAATGGTCCTGCGGCCATCTCAGCAAGCATGCAAATCTCAACGAAATCTTGACAAACAACACAGGTTTAGTTTCCGGTAACGTGATGGCAAACCAAACCACGGAACCTGCGGACGGGTGCCTTTTGGCCTGCAAAGTACAGACTCTTTTCCTACAGCTCCAATTTCTAGGTTCTCCTTAGCTACTTGTGGGAGCATAGATTCTGCGCTAGGCCTTGTCCAGAAACCATGCAAATCTAGCACTAACAAAGACGTTTGCGTCAGTTGCGATATGCCGCTTGGACGCAGCAAGTACTTGCGAGATGGTGATCGCTGGTATTTTCCTCTTCTGAACTTGTTTGCTTGCGAGTACAAAATGCTTTGAGCCTATGTGTTTCAATTTCTTTGAAATTGTATTCAAAAACATACTTTCACTTAGGTGCTTTGGGGAGTGACTGCTTCAGCCGCCCCTATTTCTTCCAACATGCGTGAGACTAGTGAATAGTAGTTGGGCAAGTTCAAGGTCATATCACGTTGTTTCATATGCGTTAAATAGTTACCTGAGAAAAACATGATTGAAATCTGTTCGGTGACCATGACAATGCTTGTTTTACGGTTTTACGTGTCTTTATTTTCTTCACCGAAAGTGAAGAGGTGCGCAAGACTCGTGACAGCGAATGCCGAGTTCCAAACACGCGCCGAAATTATCCGAAATTGGCACTTGCTCCAGCGGAATTTGCGAACGCTTCACCACGGTGAAACACGTGTTTGTGATGTCAATGTGCTCCGTTTGCTGAAAGATTTCCGGCTTCAGCGGCACCAACAAAGCTGCAGACCACATTGCCGCAGTGAAATACTTTTTCGCATAAACACGACGCGTGACAAAGATATCAGATATCCAACTGACACAGTGAATGAAAGTGATCAGTCCCGGAGAATGGTTCAAAACAAACTAAACTCCCACAAAAGCTTGTTTGAGGCCACGCAGCAAGCAAACCCTAAGAAACACGACATCCAAATTTATTTGGGTTCTTTTACACAGCGCCAGTGCATTGTCCCAACAAGAACTGCAGTTCGTCTCTTAGCCTTTTCCATTCTGGACAAAGCAAGCACCGCTGTTTGACACAAGGGGCAGGAGATGCAGACTTATGCCCAGGCAAGAAGCGAACGAAAAAGCATGAGTGTTTTCACGTTTTCATCGATTTTGCGAAACAGGGCACAGAGATTTGGATCAAACATGAAGAAGAGGCGCGTGAATCGTTGAGGGCCTCAACATCACCTTCGAATCGCAAGTGTAATTCAAGCTGTTGTACTGTTGCGCACAACTGTTCAACAACTGTTGTGTTCGCCTGAACTTCCCATTTGCGTTGGAGGTATGGATCCAGGCCGAAATCGTCACAGCGAATGACAAGGAAATCATTGTGGATAGCTGAGAAAGAGACACACAAAGATCTAACAAAACTCAATAAGAGCCGACGAACGAACCGTTTTGAAAGTCAGAAAACAGAGAAGAAGAAAACGACACAGAACGGTGGCGAAGAAGAAAACGCACAGGGAGATGAAAACGTCAAGGGGAGACGAACACAGTGCTAACGAAGAGAAAGAAGATAATCGGCGTTCTCAACAAGTTTTCCGAAAAGATCTGACCAAACACGGCACTCCTTTTGTACGGACTCGATCGGAAGACTCTGTCAGAGGTTTACGTTGCAGTGGAGTCGGAATTTGCCGAGGTGAAAAGCAACGAAGATCCCAATAGCAGGATCGTCTTGGGACCTCATGAGCCGATTTTCCTCAGGAGATTCCGGGAAGCAAAGTGTGAACGAGACTTCGAGAGTCTTCAACGAAAGGAGACAATGAAGACGAAGAGACGAAATGACGAGAAAGACAGAAAGAAAAATAATTGAATATAGAAAGACAGACAACAAATTTATATACGAACCATTTTCCATAGGACTCAATGTACAGAAGTACAACATCATTAGCATCATGGTGTAGTTGATTGGATTGCATGTCACAGAGTTTTCACCCTGATGCAGCCCTTTTGTGTTTCATTCAATAAAGCGTATGGTAGCGGAGCTGAGAAGGAGGTAACCCCTCTGGAGCTCTGATTGAACAGCCCTAGGTCACTGGGATGGAGGAGATCAGAGCTAGCAACAGCATCAGCAGCTGAGGCAGTGAAGAAAGCAGTTGAAGACAAGACGTTAACACGAACAGATTTGTCATAATTGATAGCAACGCCCAATATCTTTGACTCTTTGACTACAAGCCACAGGATGAAGAGATCAAGGCATTCAGAGAATGGTCATTGGTCTTTGAGAAGTAGTTGAGTGCAGTTGATGAGGCCTACACGAAGGACCTGCAGAAAATTTGTGAGAAGCCAAATGAGCTTTGATTGTGACTTGGCAACAGCAGAGGAGAAGACCAGGTGACCAGGTGCATCAAGCTATATGGACTGTTAGCTTCATTGATGAGAGGAAGAGCGCTGCAATTGGTGAAAGCTGTGGAAGACTCCAATGGATTTGATGCCTGGAGGAGTTTGAACAAAGTTTTGAAACCAACTTCGAAGGCAAAAGGATTAGCGCTCTTGGGAGCAGCCACTACAATGGCCAGCATTTTCGATGAACAGCGCGCTACAACCTCAACTCTTGAAGCTTGAAGAAGTATTTGATGAGACGGTCAAGGCAGGGACTACAAGTCAGGAAGAGTTGAAATCAGCTATTCTTTTGAGATCTGAAGGTGGCCAATCTCAAGTCCTACTTGAACTTGACAATTGGTGACAACTCAAATTTGAGGGAAGATGTGTTGCATTTGGATAGATCTCGGCAGAAGCGGGCTACTTCCGCGGTGGCTAGTAGCAGTGCAGACTATCAAGGGCCTACGCCAATGGATGTTGATCGAATCCAAGATGCCAAAGGAAAAGGTAACAAGGGCAAGAATGACCATCAGAAAGGCAAAGGTAAAGATGCTAAGGGCAAAGGAAAGGAAAAGGAGATCAGAAAGGAAAAGAACGTGATCAGAGGAGCAATATTCGACAGGTAGCGAGTGATCCAGCCCATTCATCTTCAGAAGGAGCATCTGTGCCAACTCATTCAGTTGGTCGACGGCGTGCCAATGTGAGCCAACAAGGGAGCTCAGCAGAGACCAAGCCAGTGGTCAAGAGAGTTGCGAACAGTGAGACAGGCATCTTTGACTTGAGACAAGGAGATGATGAGCTTGAAGATCAGGGAGTTCGAGTAATTCACTTCTACATTGGAGATGATGATGAGGATGATGATGAGCCAGAGATCCAGGAAGTCGAGGAGATGTCAATCTCAATTTCAGATGATGAACCCATGGTGAGAAGACTTGGCGAAGAGAATGAGAATCATTATTGACCGTGAAGCTGATGTAGCGTTATTCCCTGTGAGCATGAGGAGAACTGTTGGTGCTTGCAGACATTCTCAGATTCAGACTGGAGTGGGAACAAAAGCCACAGAAAGTCAACATCAGGAGGATTCCATGCGTTGAATAGTTGTCCACTGTTCAACAGCAGCAGGATACAGAAGATCATTAGTCTATCTTCGTGTGAAGCAGAACTACACGCAATAGCTTCCTCAGCATCAGATGAAACCTATATCAGAGCAGTTCTGGAATTTGCTCTTGGGGCAAAGGTGGACAATTATATCTTCACAGATTCACCAAGTGCGCGCCAACTTGTGACAAAAATAGGAGTTGGGAAAGTGAGACGCTTAGATGGAAAGTTGCTATGGATTCAAAGCAGGAAAGAGTTCAAGATGGTTCAAGTGCCAACAGATGGCAACATAGCAGACCTCAACACAAAACCGCTTGGAAAACAGATGCTTGATGAACCTCATTGGTTACTGGCACAGTGAAGACCAAGTGAGAGTAGGAGAATATGAGAGAAGGGGATTTGAAGAAAAGAAGAATTTTGCAGGAAAGGTCAACAAGATTGCAAAGAATGCTTGTGGGAACGGTAGCACTGGAGGGCTTGCAGCCAATGGTTACAGAAGCAATCTTCAAAGAAGGAGACAATATCCAGTGTGGATTGGAAGACATGAGATTGGCGGAGATGAAGGAATCCAATTACAGCTGGGAATTTTGGACCATGGTGATTTTTGCAATCAACATCACTTTCTTTGCGGCATCAAACTTTGTGGTCCGGAAAATTGTCAGACGTCTTGAAAAGAAACCCCAAAAGGACAGTGATACGCCATGGGGTCATACAGAAAGACATTACTATGACAATTGGAGTTACACTGATTGGAAAGCAGACAACCTCGAGTTCGGGTTTACAGAACGAAAAACTCACATCTGGAATATGGAACAAGGTGTCAGCCGAATGGAGGTCGATGAGGAGAGAATCAATAATCTACTTAAACTACAGGAGTGTGGATTGATTCTAAAAGGAGGCTTTGGGCTTTGTTGAACATGAAGTACCAAATCTTCATACAACCATCCAGTATGATGTGCTAGGAGAGTTGAACGCAGGAAACTTCTTAGCCAGAAGGAGCACGGAGGATATGTTAGCAACAGATGGAGAATGTTGGGGACACAAAGTGATGTTGCAGGCAGCTACAGATGGAGCAATATCATCAGAAGGAAGATTGAACAGAAGATTTAGAATAGGCAACAGAGAAATATGAACCAGGCAACAATACATTTCTGCTCAGGCGCATCAAATGTGTGGTCGACTTCAAGCAAAGATTGAACAACTCTGTGAGGGATACTACAACCTCATCGGAAGAGGATTGCAAGAGGCAGCAGATATAGCTGAGAAATAAATTGAGAAGTATGAAGAACATTTGGATTGTGCATTTATGAGGAGAGACTGGACCCAGTTCCTGAGAGAAATGAGTAAAGCCTGGAAAGAGAAACGAGAAGTGAATGAGAGAAAATGGACTATGGTGGCAAAGCGAGCCCCAAAGATGCATTTTCGGGTCTCACATCGCCACGAAGGAGTGCAAACCATTTTCCATAGGAATCAACGTACAGAAGTATAACATCATCAGCATCATGGTGTAGTTGATTGGATTGCGCGTCACAGAGTTTCCACCCTGATGCAGCCCTTGTGCATTTGAAGGAATAGAACATATTATACATTGAATATTTGCATGAAATGGTTTTTCACCCGGTTTTGGGTTCGAAGAGACTGAAGAAGTCTCATTTGTCTCATTTGTCCAGGACGTCAGACGTTTTCACCAGTGAAGGTCTTTCAGTTCTGGATGACCTGTGACTCAGCTGAAAAACGGAAAAAAAGGGATGTTTTGCATGTGAAATTGCTGTTCACTGTGCTTTATGGGTCTTATGGAACCTAGAGTAGCTGGAGTGCTTTCGTGGCCAAACTTGATGTTTTTTTTGAGAAATCCCTGCGTAGTATACGCCCGTATTTTGTTTCTACTACAGTACTGTCCGTAGAGCAAAACCAATGTCGTTTCCTTTTTGCGTTGCACGGCGTTGCACGGCGCTCCGGGAGGTGCCAGCTCACTCACCTGCACGAACCTGCTGTGCCCGAGAATGAAAGGAGTTGTCATCGTTTTTTTTGTTTGAAACAAGTTGATGTGGACAGTTCGTTTTTGAAAAACAATGTTTTTGGAAAAACAGACGACAACATATGTCTTACAACATGTTTTTGGGACATGTTTGGACACAAAGATGTGGAACATGTTGGTTTGAAAGTGTGAAGATTTCATGCAAAACTTTGATGTCGCATAGTATTTCCCCAAGAGTACCGACCTTTGGAAAAGCAGCAACGTGAGGAGAACACTAGCGGAGAACTGGCATTCACAAGGACATGCACAAAACCCCACAGACAATGAGGTACATGTCTAACAAGGATCCTATGCCCTATGCTATCCTCATGCCGTTTTGCCTTTTCCCTGGCACTGCCTGGCACTGTGCGTGATGAGTTGCTTTCCTCACCTTGCTCTGCTTGCATACCCAAAATCATGCCAAACCAGCCTTCGTTGGGACATTGCTGTTTCCATTACAAGCTGGGCGATGGAGAGGACGCAAGCGGGACTGCGTAAGCCAATAGAATTGGTAGTGGGGACTTCCTAGTGAACCCATTTCGTTGAGATAAGGCATCTCTTGTATTGTCTGTGTCACCCCGTGTGTCGCACCGTATCATTCTAAACAAGGCAAACAGGTGTCGCAAAGTCGGCGAAAAGACGAAAGCGGAAACGGACGCGGAGTCGCAAAGACGGAGACTTCGCGCGAGACTTGTCAACTCGCCACTCACGGCCACTCGCTCGGCTTGGTTGGCTTGGTGTTCGTTTCTTTTACAAAAATACATATGCATGTAACTTGTAACTAATGCTGTTTGCCTCGGGTTGATGAGAGAAGCTCTGTGCCTTTGAAGTCTGACGCCGTGTTTAAATCACTTCTGCTTCTTCCTTGAAATAAACTGCTCCGTTTCAGGTACTAAGCTCCTTGCAGAATCGTTTTGACATTGACAAGATTTACACCTTCACCGGGCCCATCCTCATCGCGTCCAGAGTCACGGAGAGAAAGCGACGGAGAGTGAAAGGAGAAAGAAAATGCGAAGAAAACATGCAGTGAATGCACCGTATGAAAATACAGTCAATGCTGTCCGAGGCTGAATCCGTTCAAAGGAATTCCAAATTTGTACGACGAAGATGTGAGAGCCTCAGATCCGGAAGACGCGAAGAAGCGCGAAACAAGACGATTTGTTATTTGTTTCTGTTTCTTTCACTCGCTTTGAAGGTCTTGCGGAGCTTTATGTCGACCAAACCTTCCAGCAAACCGTGTTCCTCTGAGAACGAAGTCCAAGCGGAGACGTTTTGGACGTTTTGTCGTTTGAGGCATGTGTTCAATACCGCCAATGCGACCTATCGGGGCATTTGCGATCGAAAGAAAAGCCAGTCCAGCACTCAGAGATGAAACAGCTTGAAAGGTGGCAGTTTTGGTTTGTTCTTCTTGTGAGACATATGGGGACATGAACTAAGTTACAATGATACCCCGTCATCGTTTTCGATAAGCTGCCAATTCAGATCGGGCTCAATCGTTCAGTTTACGCCAAAGATGGCAATTCAGCGCCTAATTGGTTATTCAGCGCCTGAAAGAGGGAAGAGAGGACTTAGGAAGCGTCTCTGGTTTTTCGTTTCTTCGACCGAAAACGGGGCAACTTTATCGCATTCTGTTGCCGTTGCCGAGCAATTGGACGCTCCGAGCGACGGGACGGAGAGCTCGCGCGCGATTTTAGATGGTCCACGTTGGTTAAATCAGTTTCTGAACAAATTGAATTCAAATTAAATCATGGACTCCGTGCCAGTCGGCGTACCGTTCGATCCAAACATCCGCATTTCGCCTCGGTCGACCAACTGCACTCGTTTTCGACAACACGCTTACCGGGTAAGAATCAACCACGCCACAGTCCAGTGACCCGTGCGGGGCAGGTCAAAACATGTCTTAAATGTATGTTCTGAGAAGGGGTGATGTAATATTATGATATAATTGTTGTCGCCAAATATCCAAACATATAACATAAATCATTTAAGGTTATACCATTCTTAGATGTCTTTGACGTTTTTTGTTATTTTATGCTCAGCAAGTTTTGCATAACACAAGGAACAATTACAAACAGAGCAGGTGACGGTTCTTCTACCTCTTTCCTTGCCGCCTTCTAGTTTCTGTTTTTTCTTGTCCACATCATTTGATAGTTGTTTTCTTTGTTGCTCTATATTTTTATTTTTGTGTATCACAATGAGCTCTTCTATATTCAAAACAATTCCTACAGGTTTTCAGTCCTTTGTCAAAATCATCAATGGGAAGTTCATCAACACAAAATCCACAGAGTCTTATTTTCCTTTAATTGTTAATCGTAGTAAATCCTCGAGTATATGTCTCAAGAATTGCCATAAAACATTAAAGTATTGTTCCCCCAAAACCATCAATTCATACATAGTTGAACGTACATTTTTCCCATTCAGCTACTAATCATATAACAAAGAACAAAACATACATCTAATGAGGTAAACTACTTATGAGGTTTATGGGTTAACCATCACAACCATCATCAAATTCCTCCTGTCAAGTGTTTCCAACACTTCTCATGAAAGCATGAGGTTGCATCATAGACACCATCACACATGACCGCAGTGTGGTGGGACCTCGAGCCGTGACCAAAAGGCTGCGTCGCCCTAACCCCCAGCTTCGGCTGGGATCGGTCGCGAACGACCGCGCGGTTGCCATAGTGTGTGGGGAACTTTGTGAGTCCACCACTTGCTACCTGTTGCCTCCTAAATTTCATATCTACTAAATGGCCGTGATCATAAACTCAATCAATCACATATATGACATTTGTAGTCAGTTTGATAGAAAACAAATAGTATTGCATTGTTAACAGTGTCGTGTTGTAAATGTCTGATACGATAGACACGGTTATGAAAAATCCTTGCGCTTGAAAAACGGTTTTCTGTGAAGAATTACCGGTAGAGATCACAGTGCATGTCATTGACTTTTTCACCCGCAGGCCGCTTTTGGATTGAGAGGAAACAGTTCATATGGTAGCGGAGCAAGGATAAGGGAACCCCCCTTTGAGCTCCAGAGAAAAGCCCCCAGGCCCCGTACATCACTGGGATCCGGCAAGCATCTGAGCCATAGATTTGGGGCCTTTTGAACCCAAACTGCTGACCTGTTGATACTGCACTCTGCAATTACACCGTGTTTCTGACAATGGGTGGGATAAAACGATTCCTGGAACTGGTTGCAAGAAGTACGCAAGCATCAGCAACAGCAGCAGAGGCAGTGAAGAAAGTAGTTGAAGACAAGAAGACGAACACAACGGATTGGTCAAAGCTGATCACAAAGCCTAACTCATTTTGAGCACAAACCTCAGGAGGAAGAGATCCAAGCGTTCACAAAGTGGTCACGTGTATTGGAGAAGTATCTAAGTTCATCGGATGAGACTTACATTTGGGACTTGAAAGAGATTCATGACAAGCCAAATGACAGCTTCGATATGGGCTTGGCAGAGAAAGAAGAGAAGACCAGATGCGTCAAGCTGTATGGATTGCTAGCTTCGTTGACGAGGGGCAGGGCACTACAGTTGGCTGAAGTTGTGGAGGACTCCAGTGGGTTTGATGCCTGGAGAACAGAGATTTGAAACGTACTTCAAAAGCCAGAGGATTAGCGCTCTTGGGAGCAGCCACTACATGGCCAGCATTTTCTATGAACAGTGCTCTGCAGCCTCAGCTTCTCAAGCTCGAAGAGGTATTTGAGGAGACGGGCAAGTCAGAGACAGCAATTCAAGAATGTGTGGGTGAACAGCTCAAATCTTGCTTGAATTTGACAATTGGCGGCAATGTTCAATACCTAATTTTGAAGGAGCAAGTGTTGCTATGGGACCGTTCCCAAAAGAAGTGGGCTACTTCAATGGTTGCAAGTAGCAGTGTAGTAGACTGTCAAGGACCTATGCCCATGGACGTTGATACAGTTCCAGGTGCCAAAGGAAAGGGCTACCAGAAGGGCGAGGGCAGAGACGCCAAAGGGAAATGAAAGAAAGGAAAAGGAGAACGACAAAAGGGAAAGGAAGGTGGTTACAAGGGCAACGGCGAGGGCAAAGACCAGAAAGGAAAAGGTGTGGGGAACTGTTACACCTGTGGGAAGCCAGGACATTTTGCTCGAGACTGTTGGAGAAACAATATGTTGCAAGTGAACCAGCCAATTCGTCTTCACAAGAGGTTCAGTGACTACGCATACAGTTGCTCAACAACAAGCCACTGTGATTCAACAGAGCAGTTCAGCCGAGACCAAACCAGTTGTCAGAAGGGTTGAGAACAATGAGCCAATCAGTTTTTTACCTACGAGAGAGGCACGATGATTCAGAATCTCATGCAACTCGAATTATTCATTTCTACGTTGGAGATGACGATGATGAGCCACGGAAAGAAAGAAGGAGCACGGAAGTTGAAAGTCAGACACCCAAGGTAGGAAGACTTGGAGAAGGGAGAGATGATGTGGCCATCATTGTCGACTCGACAGTGGAGCTGATGTAGCTTTATGCCCTTTTGAACGTGGCAGATCATGGAGAAGAGTTCAATGCAACCAAACTATAAGATGCCCAGGGGAATCGTATCCCCGCCGGGGGTATGAAGGGTGTCGAAATCTCCTTGCGTGAAAATGATGGACATGAAGTTCTTCCTCAGAGAATGTGATCTTCAGTTCAAAAGTGAATCAGCCCATACTTTGTTATGGAAGACTGATGGAACATGGTTGGGGAACCAATGCTCGTGAGCAAATATTGGAGAATGGTGATTTGAAGGTACCACGGCAAAGTGATACAAGATGGCAAGTTGCTGTGGGTTCAAAGCCGAAAAGATTCAATATAGTGCGAGCTCCAACAGAGAGCAACATCGCAGACATCAATACCAAACCACTTGGAGAGGCCAGAGGATCAGATTTCTGATGGACCTCATTGGTGACTGGCGCGACGAAGAGCAAACGAGAGCTGGTGAGCTTGAGAGAAAGGCGTATGAAGAGAGAAAGAACTTTGCAGGCAAGGTCAACAAAATTGCCAAGATGATTGTCAGAATTCTGACTTTTGAGGGCTTGTAGCCAATGGCTACAGTAGGAGTTGACCAGTGGGAAAAGGTTTTTTTGTTGTGGTTAGTGGCTGAATGAAGTTTCGGCTTCGTGGATTCTCTGTTTTTTCAGGGATCCTAGGTTGAGGCTTAGCATCCTTCGCTGTCGTGCATGGTTGACAGCTGGGTGCGACCCGCAGCGCTTGCCCTTTTCTTGGTGATCTGCACACACGGCCAAGAGACCGGAACCTTCCTGGCACAAGAACAGGCGGAAACGCCGTGCGCGTGCCAGAACCCGCTTGCATCGCAAGGGATCCAGATTCACTCACCTGGATCTGAAAGCCGCTTCGTTGTTGAACCGCCACCACGGCAGCAAGATGCCGCAGACTATGGTGAATGGTGCAGCATGGAGATGCGAATGCGGCTCGGTGCAACTCCAGCGTCACAGCTGGTGCGCGGGATGTGGAACCCACTTCTCCTCTACGAGCTGGAGTGTGGTGGGGGCCAGGGGCCGATCCAAGTCTGCACGCGCAAAGCAGGCCAAGGTCGAAGTGGACAAGAACAAGAACAAGAACAAGGGCAAGCCCAAAGAATCGGGGGCCACTTTGTCACCTTTTGTGGACTCCCCGCAGAAGAGTGCGCCATGGAAGCCAGGCACGCCATCTACCAGGCTGCCAGTGGATCTAGTGACGGAAGAGCAGGACAAGGAGACGGTGAAGGCAGCTGGCCAGCAGATGGTGATCCCGGGAGGTGCGACAGCATCTACGGAGGGGGACACCGAAGTGCTACAGCCAGAGGTCAAGGACAGATTCACCGAGCTCCTTCACCTGATGGGGGATTCCGCACCAGAGACCTTGAAGATGGAGGTGCAAAAGTTCCTGGCGCCAGAATCATGCAAGAAGCTGCGACATCAAGATCTCTCCAAGGCAGACAAGTTGGAGCGACAGATTGCTGCAGCCAGGAAAGAAGTAGACTTGCTGGACTCGCGATGGAGAGAGTTTGTCACGCTCATCCAGACGAAATTCGAGCACCAGAGGCAAGGCTATATTCAGCAGCGCGAGAACCAGCTCCAAACACTCGACAAAAAGATGAAGGAGCTGGAAAGCTTGCGAGAAGAGATACGTCGCAGTGCGGCCAATGTCAAGAGCACCGAAGCGGCGGTCAAGCCAATGAGTCAGGTGACACAAGAATCTGGCGCAGAGGCAGAGATTTTCCAGATGGACGTGGACAAGCTCAACAAGCGCAATGCCATGTGTCCGTTCGGGCAACCCTCCAAGGTTCCGAAGCTGGATGGACAGGGGAAGAAGGTGCCAGAAGACCTGGACGACAAGCTGTAAAGCTGAATGTCGTGGAGTCTGGTTGGGGGCCCTTTCCTTTGACATCTTTGCTATGGGCGGCTTTCTTTGGGCAGGCTGATGGCTGGCATAAAGAGCTGTGCGCTGATCATGGTAATGAACGAGACCTTCAACAGCAAGTTGGGGGTCCTTGGTTCCTGTTCATTCGGTCACGTTTTGGTCAGGTTTATGTTTTGGCACCCTTTGGACTTCTTTGGGGTTTAGGAGTCTGGGGATTCCCCCTAATTGCGCCTTGGTTTTGGGCAGCATGGGGACTAGCCGAGCATGGCACTGGAAGCGGGCGAGACCGAAGGGCAGGAGGGCATCATGGTAGGAAGAAGCTGGCAGGAACAAGAACATGGAGTGGTTGGCTTGCTGTGCTTTTTTACTTCCTGGCCCCTTTTTGTGCCCAGGGGGTTGGTGTGATGACCAACTTCTTTGACCTTGAGGCGGATGATTTCTATGATGACGGAAGTGCTTTGATGCAACGGGCGATGAAAACAGGGGACTGCTCTCATCCCGAGGGTATGCCAATCTCTCTGGGGTTGTTGGATGGGAAACCTACTGTCGGTAAGAGATGCGTCCAAACTTTTTTCCATCACCATTTGGATGCCAATCAGTTCAAAAAGGACAGTGGATCCCTGAGGATTGGAGCGTGTTTGGAATGCCAGTTAGGTGCGGCTTTTGAAGAAGCAAGAGAAGGTTTTCCACTCCAGCTGATTCCCGTGCGTGGAGAAGAGAGGGGGGCTTTGGATGTCCTCTTGATCACCACAGAAGGATCTTTTCCAGGGCACATTTTCCTGGTGGACTTCTTTGTGGCGGAAATGCTGGATGCAAGGGGCACGGTCTTGTTTCGTGAAGGTTGGGATCCTTTCACGACAGAACGTATCTTTGAGCTTCTCTCACCTGCTAACCTTTGTGCAAGCTCGGCTATATGCTTTGTCGAGCTGGCAGAGGAGCGATGGGCTTGGCCTCACCCATTCCATGCAAAATCCGGCAGCCGTTTGAAGGCTGTTGAAATCCCTGTGAATGAGGACGAGGATGACCTCTCCGATTGTAGCACTTGGCTTACAACGGATAGTTCATCAAGTTCCGACTCAGCAACATCCTGGGGGGAAGACCCTGATCCAGAGCGCCTAACACTTGGGCGCGGTGGCTCACACCCAGGGGCCTGGACGGGGGAGCAGGATGTTGTTGCACATGATGACACACGAGAAGTGTCGAAGGAGGAACATGATTGGGGAGTTTTTATGCAGTTGAATGCAGAAACTACCCCACCCAATACTCTCTCGACGAGATCTCCTGAAATCACAGTCTCTTTGGCTAGCAGTGGGCCTCCTCCTGTTGATCGACCATTGCATTTTACCAATTTGGAGGCAAACATATGTGAAGTAAGAAGATTTCTTCTGGGCTATTGGAGGGGACTTCCGTGGCGATCCACGCCACAACATTTGCTGGTTCACTGCATGGCGTTTACTGGACAAGCCACCAGGACGCAGGAGGTTCAGTGTCCAGTGGAAACTTTCCTGGCGCCATATCCCTTCCGAGACCTCGAGAGCTGGTGTCAGGTACAAGGACAGCCGATGAACGTTGACCACTTCAGGGTGTTCCCATTGGCCTATGAGATTTACCAGAACATCCCGTCATTGCTGATGGTCGAAAACTGTCGTGGCATGGACGTCCCGATTGCTGTTCGATATGAATCACCAGAGCATGTGCTTCTTTTGACATATGTGGCAACACAGAGCTTGCAGGTGCATAACATCATCCAATGGGTTGGTCTACATGCTGACATCAACTATGACCTGGAGATTGCCAGGAATGGTGTTCTAGTACACCAATATAGGATGATCACCTTCCGGCCTGGTGATTTGCTGTTGATTCGTGCCCACCCCTATGACGGGAGCACAACAGAAACAGGATTCTCTAGTGGATCAATGCCGGGAAGTTCCCAAATTACCTGGTCATCTCAAGAAGGATCAGGTGATGGAAGTTTGCAACTGCAGTTTCCTCAGATGGCAGAAGAAGAGGTGGTGGAAGATGACCATGTTGGTTTCTTTCAATGGAGGGGACCTTCCGCTCATGGCACGAATCCACGCACATTGCATGCGGGGCAAGCGCCGGGCAGGAATCCAGATGAAGCCCTGTGGGACGTCAACACACGAGTGCATGGGCTAGATCTGATCCAGCATGATATGAGAGCTTTTCTCTGGGCCCATGGACGTTGGCCTCCCCTGATCATCCATGCTACGTGGGTTAATGGTTACTTCGTGGAACCTATGGGTGAAGGGGGCATCTCGGAACGTGAGCTTCTTGTTGCGGTTAGACGAGCGGTACAGAATGCTGTACCCCCATGGGAGATGCTGGAGTTCGGCTTTGTGAGGCCCCAGCCTACCCCGTGGCAGGCACAGGATTTGGATGGCATGCATTTGTTGGCTGTTCCACGAGCTTTGAGGGCCTATGAGGTTGCAGTGCTGTTGGTGATTGAGCAAATCCGCGATGGCAGATCGACAATCACTCTTCGGCCGTTGCTAGCTACTAGGAGACAGAACAAATGGAGCTTGCTGCAGATTGTGGGTCTTGATCAAGATTGTGCGGATCAGGCATGCTCAGTGAGATATGGAGCAATTTATTCCCTGGGGAGTCAATGGGTACTCTTGGAAAGCTGGATGCGCATTGACATTGAGGTGGGTGAGTACCAGGATCAGTGTGGAGAGCCTCTAGCGCGAATTGACTTGGGATCTCCACCAACCCAGGGGGACACATCTATCTTTGAGGATGCGACCTCGTTTCTGCAGTTCACGTTCTCTGGCCCGAGCAAGCAGAACTATGATGTTGGAACCCTCATGATGCTGGAAGAAGAAGACATGACCTCCTTCTCACAAGCACCTCTTGACGTGCCAGAACTGCCGGTTGAAGTTGCTGTTTTGGCTGACTGGGAGGTCACAAGGGTATGGGCTGCAGCTGTGGACGCAGGATTTTTGCGGCTATTCCGGGAACCTGATAGGGAACGAACGCTCACAGTCTACAACTTGGTGGACAGTGACACTTCTAATGTCCCGTATCTGCTTCCCTGGTTTGGCGGAATGAGCTTCATCGCGGCGATCCAACAAGCCTGGCCGGAGTTGCAAGACGGCCAGTGGGACTTTCAAGCTTTTTGGCCTGACACTACGTTGGTCGCACAGCCGCCTGGGTGTGTGGTTGTTCTAGCACCCCAAGACCAGCTGTTTGCTCATGCAGAGCCTCGATGCTGGTATGTGGAATATATTTTGCAGCTGGAAGACCATTGTGCCAGTTATGCTGAAGTTGAGTTCATTGAGCCCGAGGTGCGAGTCCGTGATGTACTAGCACGACGATCAGTGACAGCTCAGGCACTCAGTGGGGAGATGAGGATTGAGCACAATGGAGTCCTCTTGCAACCGTACCATCGCCTTATTGTCCAACATGGTGATGTTCTGACTATTGTGGTTAGCCGCAGAGCAGTACAGAGATTGCAAGGGGGACGATGGGACCCTGCTGTTGATGGCCAGATTGCGGTTCGTTCTATGGATGGATGGCAGTTCTTCATGCTGGTTTCCACCTATATGCGGGAAGGAGAATACCTCTGTCTTCGACCAGGGCGCAATCCACCTGGAGGCATGGGGATTCTACGAGGAGCCATCAACTTCTACCATGATGAAAGATGGCTTCGAAGGCAAATGAGGAGGCTCTGGGTGGACTTTAGGGAGCGAGCATTTATGCAGGTGCAGTTGCACTCTACTGCGTATGTCTCAACCCTCCTCCAGAAGTTTGCTCTTCTGGTTGTGGTCGACCTGGGACCACCTGGCACGAATACACCGGTGGTGATGGAGTCCAATGACGAAGATTCGATACCCCTGTTGAGCACGCACATTCTGGCCTTCCGGCTCTGGAGACAAACGTCACGACCTCGCCTGCTGCACATTTGGAGAACCTGGCGACAAGATGAAGAACTACGTCCGGTCTCTTTATGGCACAATGGAGTGGCAGTGGAGCAGGATGATGATTTCCCTGTGGAAGCTGGTGATTACTTCTTTGTGAAAGCGGCTCCGAGAGGATGCAAGCGGCCCAGACTGGACCAGCAGATTGCCAGAATGAGCCGACAAATGGTATCAGGCAGGTCCTTGATGCAACGACACAGAATCAGACGAGAAGTCTATGATGTCTATGAGGTGTATCAGAGATACTCCCCATTCCCGTCTATCTTTAGATGTGCACCTGGACACTGGTTCACTGGCCTACGATCATGCATCTTGGACCACTTGGGGGCTATGTGGCTTGACACAGACCGCACCAATGCCTTGATCCTGGAGGTCAAGCCCCAACCGGCTGGGAGACAGATGGGAGAGAAGATGGTGATCCTGGCTATGTCGGGCTCCTACCTGCCCACACAGAGCGTGATCTTGGTTGGCCTATACTTCTCCAACGTGCAGTACAAGCAGGTTCTTGTGATTCCCTACCTTCTCACCAGGCTGCAATTCATTCAAGAGCTTGGGCTGACAAAAGAGTGTGGCAAGTATGGCATCTCTAGATGTCTAATCCAAGTCGGATTTGCACCTTGGGAGCAACAAGATCCACATGCTCGACTACTGGCACACTCAAGCTATCTCCAAGTTTGGGTGGATGGACAAGATCCGGGCAGTTGTCAGGACAACGCACCTGATGAAGGTATGCCCTCTGAGGAGTCAGATGATCAGGCTTTGCTTCAGGTACCCTGGCCAGGCCAGGAGGTTCTTGCCCTTCAGAAGCTCTCTCCTCCTGGCAACCCTGTGCGCTTTCATCCATGGGTGGAAGATGACGAGGATGAAGCGGGTGGTGGATACTATGACCCACGATGTGACAATGACTTTTGGTTGGAGTTCATTCAGGGCACTAGCAACATGAGTCAGACATCTGTGCACACAGAGAATGAGACCCATGTGGAGGTAGTGCGAAGCCAACAAGTTGTCTTGCCCTTGCAGAATAGCACCTACTCCCAAGAGGCCACAAATATGGAGGAAATGCGATCTTCTACTGAAGTTGGACGGCAACTAAGTGCATTTGTGGAAAACTTCCTGGCCACCCTGGATGGAGCAGTCTGCCACAATACCTTCGTGATGCAATTTTGTAAGGACTTGAAGGCTGACACGTTCCAGGATGCACATACATGGCTGGATCAAAACGATTGGGCAGGGGAGACTGCCGAAGTCAACAACAACCTGCCACTCCAGACGGATGTGGAGATTGCCAACAAGAAGGTCCCGCTGCGTTTGGAAGAGACCTTGGGGACAACCTTTGCCCCCTGCAGTGCACTGGGAAGTGGGGGCCCTGGGATTGACTTCAGAGAGGCTTGTGAGGCACTGAATTGGTTCAATACTCACGTTGTGCAACCAAATTTCAATCAGCAGCTGAGATGGCATGCTCATAGCTATCCTTGGATTGTTCTTCCTCAATGGCAGCTGCAGGAAGTAAAAGAACTTTGGTTTTACCTGGACGGCTCCAAAGATGATTACGGAACAGGAGCTGCAGTGACCCTATGGGTATGGGGTGATGAATGGATGTGGGGTGGATCTCTACAACATCATCTCCATGGCGAAGTTGATGCCTACCATGGGGAAATCGCGGCACAAATGATGGCCCTGAAATGGGTACATGACCTGTTTCGTACAGTGGGACGAGCATGGAGCGCCAATCCAGCTGTGCACTTTTGCTTTGACTCTGATTCGGCGGCTGGGGTTGTCTTTGGACTTTACTCCAGTACGGACCCACAATGTCAGAAGGCCAGAGCTTTGATGCACATGGTCCAGGTTGCGCATGACATCTTGGTTGAGCCTCATCACACCAAAGCACATCTAGGGCATCCGGGCAATGAGGCAGCTGATGTTCTTGCAAAGCATGCGGCCGTCAACAGATTTAGAACAGATGCATTTTGGGAAGGATTTCGGTGTGAAGAGACCCTCCCAAACCTGTGGGCGCAGTCCTTTTGGCTACTTTACCGTCGTGATCTCCGAGAATTTTGGCACGGTCACCGGTTGATTCTCCCAAGGCCACAGAAGGAGGCAGATGAGGAGGTAGCCGCAACTTTGGCAGGATGGCAGGACCAAAGGGTGCATGGGGCAGATGTGACACTTAAAGGCACCATGATGTCCTGCAATGCGCTGACCTTGAAGCAGAATTATGTGTCGGCTTTCCTCGCGGTGAAAGCATATTTGCATCTGTGTGGAGCGAAGAATATTGCCCTCGCAGCTCTCCAAGAAACACGTCTCAAGAACCTAGCGTTCAGAGATGATCACTATATGATCAGGTGCCACCCGGCTGAAAGGGGACATGGCGGTGTCATGTTAGCCCTCAATACCTTGCTCTTCCAGATCATTGAGGCTGATGGTCAGGTGCGGCGAATTCATGAAGATCAATGGACGGTGGTGGCGAGCTCACACAGGTTCATTTTGACGAGATTGTGGGCCGGCTCTGTGGATCTCCTTATTGCCAATCTTCATGTGCCACACAGTGGGCACACGGAGGCTGAGCTCACTGACTTCTGGGAGGCCTTCCAACGAGCAATACCAGACCATCTAAGAGGCAAGGAAATGATCTTGATGGGAGATTTCAACGCAAGGGTTGGTCAAGTGACCTCTACGGCCATAGGAGCTTGGGGCGGTGAGGAGGAATCCATAGCTGGAGGACTTCTGCATGAGTTCCTTCTGCGGCAAGGCCTCTTTTTGCCTGCCACCTTCGAGGGTATACATGAGGGACCTGCATACACATGGACCCACCCCAATGGAGCCACTGCACGTTTGGACTATGTGGCTATTCCTTTGAAGTGGAGTACTACCAGATTGCGTACTTGGAATGATCTTGGGCTTCAGGCCCATCAACATTTGCATGATCATCTGGCCACCTGCATGCAGCTCACTGCTGCCATTGGCGGAAGCACTGAGCTCACACGGAGCCGTCGAGCACCACCCAGAGAGAAATTGGATGTGCTTCATGGGCCATTTGTGATGCGACAGGTTGTTGATACTATGGCTCCGATCCCATGGAACTTGGACATGCATCAACATGCACATGAGCTCGTGAAACGCTTCAACCAAGGCATACAGAAGATCCTTCCTTTGAGGGGGCGCTTTCACCGTAAGCCCTATCTTGCTACAGACACCAAGGATGCCATCATCGTGAAGGCGGCCTGGAGGAAGACCATGTTGCAGCTGCAAACTTGGATGAAGCAACATACCTTGAGGACATGTTTCTGGGCATGGGCACACTCGGCCCAGTCCCCCTCTTGGGAATGGCTGGCGGCTCTCGAAAGCCTTATGGGAAGGCATTGGGCTCATGCACTGAAGCATTTCCGTCAGGTGCGAAACCAGACCACTACTCTTTTGAGGAGAGATGCCAACCACTTCTTCGAGCAGCTGAAGCAGAGCTGGGGTGAAGTTGACTGCAGTGGAAGCACTCGTGAGTTGTGGCAGAAGGTCAAGATGTACCTCCCTAAGATGCAGATGAGACGGGAAGTGCGCAGTGCACAGCAACAGGAAGCGATGAGGGAACAATGGGAACCCCATCTTTGCCGGTTGGAGGCTGGCACACCCACCCAATTGAAGGAACTCTATGAGGAGGTGCTTGCGAAGCCACAGGAAGAAGAAGAGAACTGTGTGCACCACTTCGCGGACCTCCCGACCCTTACAGCAATAGAAGTCTCCCTCAGGCGCACTAAACCTGGGAAGGCTAGCGGCCCAGATGGCCTGGAGTCTACGTGGCTTCATTGTGCAGCTGGGTGCATGGGCACATGGGTGTACGACGCTGTGTTGAAGATGATGTACACCATGAAAGAGCCCATTCAATGGAAAGGCGGCACCCTCTACATGTTGCCAAAGGTAATCCAGCCCACAGAACCTTCGCAATTCAGAGGGGTGATGCTTCTTGGAGTACTCGTCCGTCGGATCCACGCCCTATTTCGGGATGCCCTCATGGCTCAAGTTTCAGAACAGTCACCACCTGGACAACTAGGCGGATTTCCACATCAAGAGTGCCTCTTTGGAAGTCTTTATGTGCGCACTTTGATGAGGCGCGCCTACCAGGCTAAGCTTCCCAGCGCCATTCTCTTTGTGGACTTGAGGGCGGCATTTCACTCCTTGGTGAGGGAGCTGGTTCTCGGGAAGGAGCTAGGCGGACATGTGGACTTGATGGCGCTTCAAGAAACTTTGAAGAAGGAAGGTTTCGAGGATGACCTCATACACAAGATGACGCACTCTCATGGAGTTCTACCTGAAGGGCCTCTGAAAGCACTCATGCGTGAACTACACGGCTATACATGGTCCACTATCCATGGTAGAGGCGTGCGTACCGCAAGAGGTTCACGGCCAGGGAGCCCTTTGGCGGATGCTTTGTTCCACTGCTTGATGAGCCCCATTGTTGCAAAGATTGAAAATCACTTGCAGGCCCGGCCACAGCAGCGGCATGCTCGAGAAACCCTTGGCAGTCAAGCGGTACAAGTGGTGTGGGCAGATGATCTCGCTGTACCACTCCTCGCTACTAGCAATGCTGACATGGAGGCAGAGATCAGGTATGCCTTTGGTGTTGTCTTTGACGTTTTCCATGAATATGGCATGACGCTCAATATGAGCAGAGGCAAAACAGAAGTCTTGGTGACTTATGCTGGCTCAGAAGCCCGTGCATTCCGAGAACGACTTCGAAGAGAGCCCCAGATGAATGTGCAGGTGGGAACATCGTCATCTACCATGTGCCTTGTCCTGGGGAATGCATACAAGCACTTGGGGACTACCATGGCCGCGGCAGGACGTCTCCACCTTGAAGTCAAGCGCAGAGTAGGACAGGCATGGGGTGCATTCCGGCAACTTGCTCGGCCAGTCTTTTTGAACAAGGCTCTCAAGGAATCCACACGCATTTTCTTGCTGGAGACATTGGTTTTCACTAAGCTGCTTTATGGATGTGGCAGTTGGAATGGCCTAACTCTAGCTGATGAGCACAAGCTTTCGGTCTGCTACTTGGGTTTGCTTAGGCGGACTCTGGGACAGGTGAAGACTCATGATGCTGAGGTTCTTAGTGACTTGGCCATCTTGCAACGGACGGGATGTGCACCGATCATGGTGCGGATCTCGCAACAACGATTTCTTCTCGCTGCACGGGTGGCTCGTTTTGCACCTTCCTTTGTGCACGAGGAGTTGCTCCGGGAAGAGGCTGAGATGGCGCAAAGCTGGCGAGGCATGGTGACGGAAGACCTTGGCTGGCTTCATGCCATGGTGGATCTCTCGAAATGGGGGACTACCCTGCCGGCGCTTTGGGAGGCTTGGCAGCATCAGAAACCAGGCTGGCAACATGTGCTGCGGAAAGCAGTGCAAAAATACCGGTGCATTATGCATCTTTTGCACACTGCGCCTGTGGAGCGGGGTGAGGAAGAGGAAACTCTTCAGGATCTCTGGATGAAGGTGCACTGCAGATGCCATTGCGGGCAAGGTTTTGCCTCCTTGAAAGCGCTGCGAATGCATCAGATGACAGCCCATTCGTGGCGCACGCCAATCTCGGGATATCTTCATGGGGCAACCTGTCCAGTATGCCTCAGGCATTATTGGACGAAGAATCGCCTTCGAATCCACTTGAGGTATGTCTCCCGGAAGGGCATTGGCAACACATGTGCCTCTTGGTTGCAAGCCTTTGGAGTGAGCGAGGAAGCGCGTGAGGATCTTCCTGCAGATCCTTTTGTTGCCCTGAAAGGGGCATGCAGAGTGGAGGCAGTGCAGCTTCATGGACCTCGGGTTTTTGGGGCTACTGTTGATGATGTCGCCACTTTGGAGCAGGAATTTCTTGACCTCAAGGACGAGCTTGAGAGGTCGGGGGTCTCTTTCCATCCGGATCCTGACTTCTTACAAGCCATTGGAGAAGAATGCGCACAGGCTGTTGCCAATGGAACTGCAACGAAGACCTTCTACCAGCAATGGGAAGATGTTGACATGGGCATTTTGCTCGGCATGGTTTTCCTGTGAGGCATGCAAACCGACCTTGACGAGAAAGGCATGCACTGGTGGAGGAATTGCTTGACGTCTGAGCCGCAGGGTAGGACGCTTGTTCAGTTGCATGATTGGGCCGTCATGATCCAAAAAGCATGGCAGGTCCACAGGGAGCGGCCGTCCCGGCCGCCCTACCGTGGCCCACAGAGAGGCCTGGATGGTTTGCACCGTGTTCGGATCCCGTTTTGCCCGGAAGTGGCAACACCAACTGGGGATCTGATTGTTCGGCACTGTACAGTTCGGGAGCTGCGCAAAGCTCTGTTCCGCTGACATGCCGTGCTTAATTTAGCTTTTGGCTTTAGCCGCTGACCTCCACAAGCCAACTGGCTTCCGAACGGAAGCGAATGAAATGAAATGAAATGAAATAGTGGCTGAATGGGCAAAAGGTACGTTCATCCATATACTTTGATGTTTTATGGCAATTCTTGAGAAACATACGTGAGGATATAAACCGGACAGGGGTTCGTCTGCGCACGGGAAATCGGATCGTCTGTACACGTGGTGACGGGGATGGTTTGTACGCGCGGGGATCGTATGTACACGCGGCTTCCGTATGCGGGGTGCCTAAACAGTGGCGATACTTTGGGTTCTTACGGTAGGTGCAAAGGCCGGGTGTTGATCCAGGGTGCTCAGATGTGTGTGAGCCCCACCCTTCCCCACCCAACCCACCCCAACCCCAACCCCAACCCCACCCCACCCCACCCCCGCACCCTTACTTCAACGCTGGGATATTAGATATGAATGCTAGTCGAAGTGAACGTCATTAGCCCCACCCCACCCCACCCCACCCGATGTGCCCTGTGTGCGCAGATGATCCAGATTTGTGTGCGCAGATGATCCAGATCTGTGCGCGCAGATGATACCCTGTCCCCGGTAGAGTTTGTGTTCATGAGCTTCCCATTGATGATTTTTACAAAGGACTGCAAAACCTGTAGGAACTGCTTTGAATATAGAAGAGGTCACTGTGATAAACATAGAGCAAAATATAAAGAACAACAAAGACCACAAATATCAAATGATGCGGACAAGAAAATGAAGAGGTAGAAAAATTGTCACTTGTTTTGTTTGTAATTGTTCCTTGTGTTATGTGAAACCCCAAAACATCTAAGAATGGTATAACCTTCACTTATTTTGCAAGTTCAAAGGCCTTGCCGCACGGTGAAGGAAATGGTTTCGGATCGCAGTTCGAAACCTTTCGACCTTCAGGACGGTGCTGATCAGCGGTGAGTCTGGAGCGGGGAAGACGGAGACCACGAAGTTCGTGATGTTTTGGCCTTAGTTCTCGTTTTTTGCTTCGGAAGAGAAAAGGAAGGAACACGTAGAAAAACAAACAAAAATAGAACAGAAATACAACTCGAGGCCTGAAGAACCTACTAGCAATGGCCTCCATTGCAAACTTCTTTAAAACAGTTTTGTACCGGACGTCCTGAAGTGAAGTTGGACGCCCCATCAGACACCTTGCCAAGCAGTTTCGCAATCGAAACCATTCGAAAAAGCGCCGCTGACACGCCAATCTCAATGGCATAGTGACAATCGAAACACGCACCGATTGTCGCAACCCCACGAATACGGCAACCATCAGCCACAAAAGTGGACTGCCAACTCCAACACGGAAGAACTACCCCTGCGAGTAACAATGCCACACCTCCGTGTGAAAACTTCCACTACGCCACACGATTCCACGCGGCCCAATGGGAATTTGGACGTGGAATGCGCATGCCAATGGCACTTTGTCACAAAGACCGACTTGACTCTCTGAGACTTGAAAGAGGAAGAAATGTCATTCGAAAAAGAACAGAGAACACAGAGAACTTAATAGCAATGGCCTCCGAACCTAGGAGCAATGGCCTCCAACCTACTAGCGATGGCCTTCAACCTACTAGCAAAGGCCTCCAACCTACTAGCGATGGCCTCAAACCAACTAGCGATGGCTTCCAACCTAAGAGCAAAGGCCTCCAAACCCAGAGCGATGGCCTCCAACCTAAGAGCGATGGCCTCCAACCTACTAGCGATGGCCTCCAACCTACTAGCGATGGCCTCCGACCTAAGAAATGGCCTCCAACCTACCAACCTACTAGCGGCGGTCTCCAACCTGCTAGCGATGGCCTCCATCCTAAGAGCAATGGCCTCCAACCTAAGAGCGTGGCCTACTAGCGATGGCTTCAAACGTAAGAGAAATGGCCTCCAACCTACCGGCGATGGCCTCCAACCTAAGAGCAATGTCCAACTTAATAGCAATGGCCTCCATCTTAATAGCAATACCCTCCAACTCCAGAGCGATGGCCTCCAACCTCCTCCAACCCCAGAGCAATGGCCTCCAACCCCAGAGCGATGGCCTCCAACCTAAGAACAATGGCCTCCAACCTAAGAGCAATGGCCGCCTACCTAAGAGCGATGACCTGCAAACTAAGAGATGGCCTCCAACCTGTTTAAGAGCGGTGGCCACCAACCTAAGAGCAATGGCCGCCAACTTACTAGCGTTGGCCTCCAACCTACTGGCAATAGCCTCCAACCTAAGAGCGATGGCCTGCAACCTACTAGCGATGGCCTCCAACCTAGCATCTATGGCCTCTAACCTACTGCGATGGCCTCCATCCTCAGAGCGATGGCCTCCAACAGCAAAGCGATGGTCTGCAACCTACTAGCGATGGCCTCCTACCTGCTTGCGATGGCGTCCAACCTACGAGCAATGGCCTCCAAGCCTGAAGAAAGAACGATGAGACTTCGTGATCACGTGTTGCTTCCAGGAAGTTCTTGGCGATGGCCGGAGCATCTGATGGTGAGGTGACCAACGTTGGCTCCTTAGGCTTCTTAGGAGCCCAAACAATTTCTTGAGGATTACATTAAAAAGGAAAGAAGTAATTTTGTACACCTTAGAAACCAGAAAGGATATTCGGATTTTCGCGTGTTTGTAAAAGCACCTGTGCACATCTGCGCTTGTCAGAAAGCATTCAACGCTTTTTATGACACATTTTGGGACGCGTTCGAGGTGGAAAAGCAGGTTTTGGAATCCAATCCACTCTTGGAAGCTTTTGGCAATGCTCGAACTTTGAGGACCGAAAAAGGTACAAATCAAAGAGATTAAGATCTGTGTACCTGTGATTAAGATCTGTGTTTTGTGTACGTCTCACCTCGTTAACGGACAAGGGTAGGACAATATTGATCACTGTTTCTTTTTTGCTCAAGTGCGTGCTTGTTTGCGAGGACTTTTTCACTAGCCTTTCCTTTCCTGCTTCCCGTTTGTTGCTTTTCTTTATTTCGCTTTCTTCTTTATTTCCCTCCACTCTTTCCAGAGGAATGACAACTCCAGCCGCTTTGGCAAGTTCATCGAGCTGCAGTTTCGCAGCAGTGGCAAGGCTTGCAGCAGCAGTTTGTGCAATGCAAAAGAACCAGCACAAGGTCTCAAAGCATTTCTTGTTTGAAGGGGGGTAGGCTGCCAAGAGCTAGCCAAGTAGCTATAGTTAGTTAGGTGGCGGATACGGCAAGAACTCTCGCAAACAGTTCTTAGAGAGATTACAGGTCAACTGCTGAACTTTCGGTCCACACCCGGTGGGTCCACAAACGCGTTTGTTTCGGCTGAAGCACTTTCTTACTTCAGGCTGTGGGTGAATCAACAGCCTCAGGCTTCACGTCAAAGGGCAATCACTGCTGTTTGAGCCAAAATCCAAACCTCAATCACCTGCCTGTGCTAGGGGGATTGCATAGGAAGGCCACTGCAGATTCGGCAGAGGGTTGACGATTGCAGAAGCGAGGCTGTGGGAACCGCTTGAGAGACAGTGTCATCGGAGCCAGAGAACCCAGATCCTTGGAGTGAGGCTCCATCCTTCCAACTCCACCCCTCACAACCACAACTTGGGTGCCAAGTTGCATCGCAGTGCCTCAAATCCGCCCCCATCTGGCGGTGTTGAGGGAGAGTTTGTACTTTCTATTGACCCTCGCAACGTTTTGTGTTACATGCGCCTGACGGAAGTCCTACGACCGGACAATGACAATGCCATCCTGCCGGCTGAAGTAAGAGCGAATTTTCTGAAAATTCGCCAGGGCTTGGGAGTGATCAGTTCCAGAGCGTTGAGCGGAAGCGAGTACTTGACTGCAGGTGCAGCGAGGCGCCTGCCTTGTGTAAAATCGAGGACTCAAGGGAAGCCGTCAGCTGCTTGTGCCCATTTGCCAAGGAGAGGGTGAAGACGCCCAGGTCAGAGATCCTTGCGCGCAGTACTGCAAGTCAGAATGCTATTCCAAGTCAGTACAAGTCAGACATGTTTCTCATTGTGCGCCGTGAATTTTCGCAGACGTGGGGTTGGCCGACCAGCGACGCCGTGCGCGTACGAGCAACATCGCTCAACATCGCATTCGGAAAGATCTTTCAGTGACTAAGTCGGTCGCTTCTGGAAGGTCCAAGCCAAAGGTTTTGTGTGCACTTTTGTGGGCCCCACTGCGTTCGTGGAAGCGCATACTACTTCGACCGAGGCACCGCCTCCGGAATCGGTATATGAACTGTCATCGATCTCGACTTGGTCCCACTTCCAAGTCCGTCACGTTCCCGGTCCAACCGTTTGTCACGTCCGAGAGAAACCGTCGTAGATCGGGTTGGTTTTAAGAGGGGCGATCCAAGAGATGCCAAGGGGCGCCCAAGCACCAAAAGCCGTGCTGAAACCAGCCAACCCGTCGCCAGAAGGTATTATAGGCAAGGGCGAAAGGTCCGGTCCAATTGCAAGGCGCAAGCCCAACAAGAAACCTTTCGTTCCGCTTTGCCGCACACAACGGTTCTGAAGGCAAACGGCCGCCAGTGAGTTGCCGTCCGCAACACGCATCGTTGTCACGGTCCTATTGAGTCTCTCGAGCAACGCCCTCAGCACGGGCAGCATATTTGAGCTTTGAGACGTGGTCGGCGCCTCTCTCAACTCGCTGCCACGCCGGCGCACTATGAGATGAGCGGAGTGCCTTGATTTGGGCTGTTGTCAGTGGTGTTTGAGATGGCCTGAAATTGGCCCTTCAACAGGTCCAACCTCCACCCTGCCGCAAGAAACCACTGATCCATTGATGTTCATCACTCCCAATGGGAAGTGAGAGTACCGCTATGTGCGTGATCTGTGGCGCTCCATCCCTACCGCGGATCTCTTGAAGCGCCGCTTTCGTTCGGAGTTGGTGGGGCTTGGCTCTTTTTTTGCTTTCCAATTCCCAGAGAGAGCGATGATGACCTCCAAACATGGCTCTCCTGCAGAAGACTGCAGCAGTCTTGAGTCGGATCGATGGGGCAGTGGCGGCCTCGGCAGGCTGACTTGAGGCTGTATGATGCAGGAACGGGCCCGCCATACCAGGCCGCCCACGAAACGCCTCGCGCGCAGATGACGCTGCAACGACTTTCGACTGATGAAAGCGAAACAGAAGAAACACATGACATGTTTTGTCGTCTCTTGTTTGCGTGCGGTAGTCCTTCATGTTATAGCTTCTCGCTGTGGTTCCAATGTGGTCGGTCGGGAGCAGGGCGCTCACAACCCACAGCTTTTGCCGTTCACAATTGAAACTGTGGAGCCCTGCGCTGGTTTCTTCGTTCCTCAATCTTTGCAGTCATTTGCTGCAGGATGCGGCTTCTTTGGGCGTCGCGGGCGAAAACTGTCGCCTTTGTGGTGCTCGGATTCAAACCTATCTATTGGAAAAGGCCGGGGAAAAGGAACGGAGTCAAGAAACAAGTGAACGAGTATGGGACCCCGCTTGGGACGTGTTTTCTTGCAGGTGCGGGTTTGTGATCAACAGGAAGGTGAGAGGAACTACCACCTCTTCTACGAGGACGACGAATGAAACGAAACAAAGCAACACGATGACGAGTGTGACGGAGTTTGTTTTGGGGCTTGAGGGCTGGAGCAAAAAACGAAACAGTTCACAGATTGTTTGTTTCGCTGTCAGGCATGCGCAGCAGCGGCCTTGGCCTCTCAATCCAACTACTCGTGCGCCGTTTGCGTTGGCACGAGTGGCAACTCTGTCGGAACCCGCCGTGTCAGACCGCAGTTCGGTTCACACCCGCGTGGCAAAGTTCGAACTGGTGCGAGAGTTAGCGCCCGCATGCACCTGAGTGTGTCATCTCTGAAACTGAGCTCGAGTTGAAACCAGGCAGTTGGTCATCGGCTATGAACCTTCAGTCGGTACAAAGCTGCCAGATGGCACTGCAGACAGAGAAGATAGCTGCAAACTTCGTCGCAGTTTCCGGTTTGTGGTGACATCGACTGTTCACGTGAATTTGGAAGTCGTAAATTGTTTTTTCCTGAAAGTTTGTTCAACTTCATCCGTGTTCTTTTCTCCGTTCTCATGCCTTGAACAGAACATCTTCCTATCTTACCTTCTCTTTTCTTTCTTTGTTCTTTCCTTCTTTCTTCCCTTATCTTCTCTTCCTTTCTTTTCCTTCTCTCTTCGTTTGAAAAAAGGTACCCTCAGAGGATCCAAAACGTCAAGAAGGAACTCACGCTCAACTTGGAGGCGCAAGCGAGCTCGGAGTTTCGCACCGGAAACGGCAAAAAGACGAACGAACCGAAGAACAGATTGGAGAATTCCTTCGTTTTGTTTCGTTTCAAAACGAGAAGAATTTGCGAAATATGATAGAATATGCACAAAAAAACAACAGTTTGGCATTGCAAATGTCATGTGTCACTTCGGCAGGGCTTCAGCGACCTTTCAACTTTCGCTTACCTCACCCGTTCATCCTGCAAGACTTTGTGGCTTGGATGTGGTTTTTGAAAAGAAGAAAAGAAAAAACAACATGACATCTCCCTCGACGGTGCGCAGCCAGGAAAGATGTCGATGACATTGAGATGTTCGAGCGGCGTATCCATGTGCGGCACTGTCTTTCGGGAGCAAAAACGTAAAGCTATGGATTCCATCCGGACGGATTCCTCTCTCGATTCCGGTTTACCGGTGCGATGTACCATTTTTGCAATGTGTCAGTTCCGCCGACATCCATTCTTACAGCGGCTTTGTGTGAAGCGTGGTGTTGCGTGGGTGAAGTGATAAGTGGAGAGGAAAGACGTTCGTACAAAAACGTTGTGAGAAGCTGTGTGCAAACTGCAAAAGTGTCAAATGGCGTGTCTACATGGAGTTTCTAATTGTTTGTGTTAACGCCGTGCGTCGCAATCCACATGCTGTTTATGTACTCACGGGGGTGGACGGTATACCCGTGCCGTCTGCCTAAAGTTAAAGATCTC